>JARKIE010000348.1:0-93853 GCA_029378255.1 Mycena rosella | reverse complement strand
ACCCATCAGACCTGGTCATGGCCCATGGGAAGCTGTCTTGTGCCCTAATTCTAATTTAAACACCCCCTGCATTCTCACTTAAGCTCCCTCTTCTTCTTGATGTCTCTCCTATACTTCCCCCTGCACTTGTTTATTTATTTCCAAATTATCTGCTTTGGCAGCAGACATTTTTGGAGGCCACATGCTTTAGCAGCAGGCAGCCATTCTTTCATTCCCGAAGTGCCTGCTTTAGCAGCGGGCACCTCAGAGGCCATCCGCTTTGGCAGCAGGCGGCATTTTTCTCTCATTCCCAAATTGCCCGCTTTAGCAGCAGGCAGTTTCAGAGTGACACCTTTTTCCCCTGTATTATTATTTTATATATTTGTTCTTTCTACTCCAATTGTCATTCCACTACCTTCCCAACATTATATTTCTGTTTCATGTTCTTTCATTTATTTGCTCAAGACCAGTCCAGTGCTTCAAGAAAATTCACAATCACTAGTGGCGCAATGTATTTCGGTGAGCCCTGCAATTTGATAGGCTGAACAGTATGTATTTACATTGAGGGCACAGGCAACCGTGCAGCGCAAGCAATATTTACAATTTATTCCATATTTATGCAGCCCTCAGAAGCCCCAATATGAGTCGAAATCAGTGAGATCAATCCCATCAAGGCCACAACAAATAGCACTACGCTTTTGGCCCGATTAAGAAACCTTTGCTTAACCCCCTTTCCCTGGGCATATTTGGAGCAGATATAACATATAATGCTACATATGCATCCACTATAATGTTCATATGACCATCCCACTTGATTCCACTCTCTCAGGCCGGAGTTTTGGCTCAATGTTATTAAATTGCCATTAATCACTCAGACGACCATTTGTTGGGGTGTGAGTCTAAAAGTAGGGTTAATTGTCTTAAAATGAAACTAGTGTCTTTTAATATTAGTTTGACCCCTACTGGTAGCATGGAGAGCTGTTATGAGTGAAATAAACTGGAATTCCAAATCCGAAATAACCACAGGTTTAATGCCCATGAATACAGGCACAGTGTACCCAATATTTAATACAGAATTTGATAAGGATTCAATCAAAAACATGAAAATGTAAATACAACTAGCAGTTGAATGCTAGGGAGTCATTCGGAAGACAGATTGCTTGCACCCAAGCTACTTGAGAGGTGAGTCCGCTGTTTATGCAACTGCTCCTGCAATAACACTAAATACAACAATGGTTTGCGAAGTAATTTACATACCGAGGAGTGCTTGTTTCTTCGTATGTGCCAAAACTTTCATCTTAGCTGCCCTTTTCTTTTGCTTGATGTCCTTGTTTCTCTGCAGCTGTTCTGGGCTGATGAGGACCCAGTCCTTGTGAACGACATGCATGGCAACTCGGCATGTGGGACCTAGCATGCAGTGTAACTCAATCTGAATTTTAAAGGAATGAAGTGCTGGCGTACATGTTATAAATTCCTTCTTATCATGCCATCTTTGAAGACAACTCTGTAATTGGTTGAAGTAACATTTAATTTATGTTATAAACCCAAACGTACCAGATGATAGATCATCTTTCAACACTTACAATCCAAGATGACTGAAGGCGGAACACCAAATTTGTCCCAACATATCTACAAGCATAAGAATCATATCTAATCTTACCAGGAACACTCACTGGACACTCTCCATGAATTCACAACGGTTCCTCCCTATTGTCGTGTTTGACCTTTTTCATAAGTTTCTGGGTTCCGTTGTTGCCCAGGATATCCACAAGTTTCTATGGTCTTGTGAGAATACATAAGTTCTAAGTCAAGATACACTGACATGGTACTTCGTGTTGGTGTGCAGATCCATATGCCAAGGTGGATACATCAAAGGGTCCTGGGCACGAACACCGTCTTCAAGTATCCAGATAAATTCAATATCCTCTTGGGTTGTCATCGAAGGAGGGATGGAAAGAGATCAATCAAGGTTGCTAATTGGGATTGTGCAACTTTATCTTCTGGATCCGGAATGTCAATCACCGATGGATTGTGCATGACCATATGGCCAGCCTTATGGATCAAGGTTTTCTGGAACTCGTCGTAAGGAGCCAATTCATTCCATTATCCAAAGCCTCACTTTAGGATACCACTCCAAATAGAGACTTCAAGATCTCGTTCCAGAGGATCTACCCCTGGTTATAATCTACAGTACGGTGAACTGTGGTCTACATATGCTGGTAATTTTGGTCTACTTTCAAACTAAGGTTGCTCTAAGCGGAAATAAATAAATAATCAGGGTTACCCAGAAATAATAAGGGAAAAGGCAGAGCAACAGGTTCACAGTTGGGAAATATTGATGAAGACAGTGGAGACGACAATGAGTTCTTTTCTGCAGTATGTATTTCCAGTTCATCTGCTAGGTATACTTGTCTTGACCAGAACACTAGGCTCATACTACAACCCCACAACTCTCTGACAGAGGGCACCAACACAGTCACTTTTCTGATCCTGTTGCAGGACCTAGCAACAGGCCTGGAATGTAAATATCCAGCCAGAAGGGGCAGCCTCCCAGTCAGTCGGTGAAGATTTAAATCTCCAAAATTTGCCGCCCGATGCATCTCGCAGAGTTGCTTATTTCAGAACACAATGGGAGGCATCTCAAAGGACATTAACATGGGCTCAGACTACTCAACATCAAAATTCTACTGCTCCTCCAAGTGGTCCAGATGCATCCTCTGGACCAAATCTTCAGCAAAGTTGCCAATACCCCTCAACTTCCTGCATTGGTACCTCGTCGAGAGATACTTCACAGGATACATCTGGCAGACAAAATGTTCAGGTATGAATATCTCCTTGTCTAAAATATTTATTTACCTTTGTCCTCCCAGTTCATCCCAGTTTCTCGTGATGATTTTCGAGATTTTGCAAAGGAGATAAGAGAAGAACTGCAAAGGGATAGGGAGGAAAGATTGCACACTGCACATTTAAATCCACCCTTATCCCCTCCACCTGGTCCACAAGCCCAAGCATTTATGCCTTTTCCTGTCCTTCCAAAGAGAACAACAGGGAATCCAAAACGGCGTACACCAACAGCTTTGCAGTTAGCTGTATGTTTTGCTTCCTGTGTTTTTCCTGTGTCTAATTCATACTCTCAGAGAATGATTCACACACATCTGGCAACTCTGATTCCCAGAAAAGCTCAAATTGTTCCTCTTGTACATCCAGAGGATGTGCATCTATGAAGCACAGATACTGCTGCCCCAAATGCAAGCTTGAAGCAACTTCAGAAGGCAACTTTCGCTTCCAATGTTTTGGGCACAGGAGATCGGCATGGAATAAATCTGCTGCTCGGGTTTTGCAAATCTTGCCATTACCAATTGGTGCTTCCAAACCTCTTGAAATGTTCAGAGCCATTACAAAGGCCTTTGAAACATACTTAGAGTCCATAATACGCCGGTACAAAGATTCTCTGAAAACCAATGAACAGCAGCCCATTTGAAATCCAGATATCACATCATGGTCGGAAATATCAGGTTGATTCTTGCTTTAAAGGAATATAAAAACTCATTGTCTTTTTTAATTACAGCTTTTCCATAGGCGTCGGTATCTTGCATACACTTTCAAGCCATTACAGAAGCATATTGCAATGTTGGAGCAGCTAGGAGTGATGGCATGTCCAGTGACGAGTCGGAAAAGGAGGACAATCAGCCCGAATACAAAATCTGGTACCTCTTTGGAGGGCAGCAGATGTTTCCCCTTGGTTGAGGGTCTTTGATACTATTCACAATATCCTGCGAGAAGCAGGAGATCCTCAAGCACTCCGAGGATCATTTCCTCATGTAGGATATTAACAGGGAAGAAAAGCAACAGCAAGAAATTTGTTCCAGGACTGCCTCGCAATGTGTATGATCCTAACTGGCTGACCAGGGAACAACTCAACCAGCATATTCTGCACCATCTATGGAGGCTTATGATTTCAGCCACGAGCCTAATATCTGCAGTATGTCCAGTCACAAATTTCTTGACATTTTAGTTCAATAATTGTGATGCAGATTGGCTTTGCACTATGGCCAGGGCTATAACATACTACATAGATTGGAATTATGTTCAACACATGTATACAGTGCACTGAAATTCAGCGGCTGCAATCATACTGTGCTGGATCAAATCCCATAGCCACCTAATTTCGGTGGCTGCCATTCCAAAGGCACCAAGCAGTTCAACAAACTTGTCAACATCTTCGCAATTTGCCCAAACAGATGCTATATGACTGATTGTCTGCGGCATGTAACCGTGAGATTGCAAATAATAACTTGCGTGGCTCCGATTTCATGTGGTTCATAGTGGGGAACCCCAATTGTAGTGCCATAAATTGTGTCGATAATGCCAGACAGGTCTCTAATATGGGAGTAGACCCTGCTAGGACTTGTGCTGTGGCTGAGATCTTTAGGTACTATCAATCAGTGTCTGCAGAGAAAATATAGCTGCTTACGATGGTCATGGGAGGAAGGTGAACATGTACAGTAGGATATAAACCCAAGGCCTTCATTCTTGTGATGTCTCCTTTGAGAACCATATACACTAGGGCCTCTTTGATTGACTCAAAGCAATGAAACTTGGGATATGTGTAGTCATGGACTTGATTCTCCACTTCTGCACTTTCAGGTGGTTGAAAATTTTATTCTGAGATAGAATTACATGCTTACTAATTGCGAACATAGATAGCCCTTTGTGTTTTGCCACGATAGACAGCATAGAATGGGCCTTTCATTGTGAGAAGCTCGTTTATTTCAGTTGAATCCATGATTGCCTTGGCAAATATTTCTGGTTTTGAGTCCACCTCGTGATGATTCAGTCCCTCAAACACTTGCTGTAGATTCAGCATATGTTTTCCTTCTTCCTCACTGGTGCACTTGATAATAATGGGCATGACTGGAGCAGTCCGCTTTTGGCTTAGAAATGGTCTAAGATATCTCAGATTGACTAAACAGGCTCCAACGGTGCGAATAGAACTCACGGGATCTGGACAACCGCAGGGTTGTCACCACCAAGAACGGTATAAAGTCTTTCCATTTTGAATGAACACAAGGTGAGATGAAAGAAAGGGAAGTTGATAATATAACTTCTCTTATGTTTGGTTGGTGTGACAATCAGATCAATCTTTTTTTTAGCTATTTCCTTCATAGGAAAGTGTTTTTTTCCCTTTTTAGATTGTTTGGTTGCAATATACTTGCAAAATACTGAGGTCTGATTGCTACCATATATGGACTCAGGATTTTGTAAGGATATACTTGGGATATTAGCTAATATACTGAGCATATCCAGACTCAGGATATTCTGGGTATTTGCTTGGGATTTATGTAAAATACTGAGCATATACGGACCCTGTATATAGGGCGTATATTCTGGGGATTTTTGTAAAATACTGAGCATATACTGAGGATATACGGGGTCCGTATATCGCTTATTGTCCCCAGTGTGTGCCCTGCAACAAATCCAGCCCATACAGGTGAAAGACCTCGAGGGCACGAGAGCTTATAATTAACTGAGAAGGGCTTTATAACGCGGGATTGCGCCTCCATAGCTAGTGACAAACTCAGCGAGAAGTCAGATGATAGCGCCTACACAGACGAGTGGGGGGCATCATTTGACGAGACAATCGTGCACATCGAGAGGGTGATTGGATATTACTCGAGGACTTTCAAAGGCACGGAACAGCGGTATTTGACGACAGAAAGGGAAGCACTAGCTGCTAAGGACGGATTAGTCAAATTTCAACCTTTCATAGAAAGGGAAAAATCCTCCTAATAACGGACCACTCGGCACTGCAGTGGGCGTGCACATACGAGAACGCAAACCGCCAGCTCGCGGTGTGGGGTGTGGTTTTTCTCAGCATACATGCCTGCACTGGAATTATACACAGAGCCGGACGAGTCCATAGCAATGTGGATCCATTGTCGTGCATCCCAAGGGACCCACCAGAGCATATATCGCCAGAAAGAGAAGCCGAAGGCCCTGATAGCCTGTTCACAGACCAAGCACTAGCGGAAGCGCAAGAGAGATCATTTGCTGCAAAACCTGCAAAGAAACAACTCCCAGTATTGTATGCATTGCGAGACGCGATGAAGCCGAGAGAGGTCGCCGCTATGACACAAAGCAGTGCAAAGAAATGGGCTAAGCCAGCCCCGGCAGTTGCTTGAGGGGTGGAGGACTCAGAGCTTCCAATTGAGCTTCCAATTGAGAATGATGAAAGCCTGCATCCAGAAGGGCGAGCACCTGCCGATGCTGGAACCACCATAGAACCAGAGGACACAATTTTGGACGAGGGAGCAGACAAGTCCGAGTTTCAGTCGACGCCATTGCAGGAATACTGGGCCGCCATGAATCCTCCTCCAAACATTCATGTTTCCATGGCAGACAAGTACAGAGCACGCTTCGTAGAAGGTACAAGACCGACGTGAATTTCCGGAACGCCTGGCTCGATCTTGAATCAGACATAGGACAATGGTATCCAGGAAAGCGGTTTTACAAAGACTTGGATGGACACTTATTCTTTAGAGACAAGGATTACCGGCCCAGGCTTTGCATCCCACTTCCATGCGAATGAAATATTAGCAGAAAGCCCATGAGGCGGTAATGGATCGGCTCACGCTAGCCCAGAGTGTTTGTGGAAGAAGCTCAGCGAGAAATTTTACTGGAAACGCATGAAAGTGGAAATAATCAAATTCTGCTTATTGGTGGATATCTGTCAAAAGATCAAGTCCAGCAACTTCAACTGATACGGATGCTTAATTCCGAACCCCATACCTTTGAGACCATTTGATTCAATATCCATGGATTTCATAGTGAACTTACCATTCTCGAACGAGTTCAACACTATATTTGTGGTAGTGGATTGGCTAACCAAGTATGCACTCTTCATACCATGCACTATGGGCTTGGATGCTGCTGGATTTGCTGAACTCCTAGTCAAGCATGTCATATACTGATTTGGAATTCCAGAGAGCATCATTTCGGATCGGATTGGCGCTGGACTTCGGATCTTTGGAAGGAGGTAGCGAAGCTCCTGAAGACCCGAATGTCATCGTCTTCCATGCATCATCCACAGCACAATGGTCAGACAAAGATAGTCAATAAAGCAATAGCCACTATGCTCAGGGCATATGTGCAAGATGATTGTACAGCGTGGGCTTTCTGGTTACATCTCCTAGAGTTTGCTTACAACTCAAACATCCACTCTTCCACCGGAGCTGCACCTAATTTTCTTCTGTACAGATTCAATCCATGATCTCCCTTGGATCTATTAGTCAGGAATGATCTGAAGGACAAGAAGATGTACTCACTACACCCGGACACTGATTTTTTCTTACAAGAGTTAGCCATGCACAGAGCTAGTGCTCAGCGCGCTATAGCCACTGCGCAGAACAATCAGGCTAAGCATTATAACAAGGGTCGAAGAGAAGTACCGACGTTCAAAGAGGGAGATCGGGTCCTGGTGAACCGTCACTTGCTGGAATGGGTCGAGTCGGATCCGGAAGGAGGTGGCCAGAAGATTACTCAGCGTTGGATCAGCCCCTTTGAGGTCATGGAAAAGATTAATCTGAAGGTCTTCTGCCTATGGATGAGTAACTGTTATCCGGGACATCCCGTCTTGGACTATGAGCACCTGAGGAAGTACGAGGAACCACCAGCTGAGTTCAGGCCCCGTCCTCAATTGCCGGACATGTGATTGCGTCTTGACGAGATCAAAGAATGGGAGGTGGAAAAAATTGTGGGACACAAGAGGTACCGGAAGGAGAAGTACTTGGTCAGGTGGGCCAATTACGGACCGCAATTTGACGAATGGAAAACGGAGAGAGAGATACGGAATTCTCCAAGTCTGCTCGCAGATTACAAGAAAAAGCATCACCTGTGAAAAACCCGGAGATGTAGATACCCGAAGCGCCTGAAGGCTTCAGTTTCACTTGGATAAGAACGAGAATGGGTTCACTTTCTTTTAAACCGGCAGATCTGTGGAGGAAACCGGAAAAAAGGGTAATGTTATAAGCGAAGAAGACGTTAGACCCTGAGAAAAATCAAAAATATGTCAATCTCTTTTTAGCGCGATCCGGAACCTATATACATCTCTTTCATTCCCTTATCATCAATCTGATCTTGTTCGCCCCCCCTCGCTCTCATATTTCCCTTCATTGCTCCCACTTGTTCCAGGTGATCAGGCCGCCATCGAGTTGCTGTGGCTTCCTAGCAAACTCTATGCGTGCTCACCCCCAACCTCTACATGGCTTCCTGTAGAGCTAGGATGAACTTTCTATTCAAAGCTCGCAATGGCTCCATGCAGAACTGTGCGACTGAAACATGGTTTGGCATAGTCTGGGTGACTCTAAACGGGACCTTCGATGACCTCCCCGCTTCAGCCATGAACTTCATCTACAGCACGGTATATCATTCTCCTCGAGGCCCTATGGACGAATATGGGTACCTCCCCACAATAGAATGGTACTGTTATCCTGATTGGTTCGACCAAGCTCATTTCTGGAGGGCATGGATCCCGAAGCCGAGCACGTCACTGAGGGACGTGGGTGTGCTGCCGTTGCTATGGTACTTCGAATTTGATGTGTCAGGTTTCATTCTATTCCGACCGGAGTTCAACAACTATGTGATAGCGGGGGATCACCACGAGAGGTTTACACAGGATCTCACGTTAGCCTACGAGTGCATACAAAGTATTCTTGGGTTGAGATATCTGCCGGCTTTAACGCCAATGCCCGAATGCTTCAACTTAGATCTTTTGCTGAGAGCTAATGAGAGGATTGAAACCTACATTCTTGTGATCAGAGCTAAAAGAGCCATGCTGGGACGCGCTAGCGTTCATATACTGGGTGGTCCCGAGACTGTCACTGTTTGGTCCGAAGGGCTGGATCCGATCATTGCGGAAAGGATGAAAGGCTACTTTCTGGGAGGATTCGACAAACGAGGAGTAATACTGAATGTAGCAAGGGACTGGAGAAGTGTGAACATCGCCTCCCTCATTGCATATGATGCAGTGTTTGCCTCAAGGCCTTGAAATCAGGTCCTCAGGAGCTTCAAGGCCTTCCAAAGTTCTAAGGCCTTGAGCAAAGGGCAATTCAAGCCCTTGAAGATTTTTTCCCATGCCATATTTGACAGCAACTCCAAATGCCTACTACTCCTTGTATACATCTGAATCAATCTCCCACCATTGTTGGGGACAGCGTCTTCAGCGTACCCATGTAATAACACTATCTGCCAGGGTCAAAAATTTCCAGGTGGTTTTATACACAAGCCTTGCAATAGTTGTGGTAGTATTGAGTTCCATTTTTTCTTAGGCCCTTGTTTGTACCCTTGGTGAAAATAGTACGGACAAGGGTTGGGCGGGGGAAGAAAAATGGGTAATTATATAATTAATTCACGTGATATTTCAAGGCCGGATTGGAAGGGTTACATTATCGACTGCAAGTATTGGCGGGCCAGAGCAGTGTCCAATTCCTGGAGGAATGCTTTCATCTGGAAGTATCACTACAAGGTGCTAGGGGATCTGGCTCAGAGTAATGCGACCATTATCTTCTACCGTTACCGTCCGCAGGCTATAGGGACAGAGAAGGAAGCATACTTCATCAAAGACCCCTCCTTCTTACAACAGTCCGCATCCGAAGTTGGAGACGAACCTGATGAGGACATGGTCAGTCTCGGGGATGAGATTGAAAATGACCCGGAGGAGCAGCTGGATACTCGCAACTTATTCGCCCCGTCTTGTGCACCAAAACCAGGGCAAATTTTCGACGAGGTCTCGGGGATGGAACGGACTGCCCCATATGTAGGGTCCGACTGGCTGGCGCTGATACGGTGCGTCTGGCGCTAACCATGAAATCCCGCTATTTTGCGAGTCCTAGGACTATCCCAAGTCCTAGGGCTACCTGTAAGGTATCGTCCGTCATATCGTATGGATTTTCCGCCGTATACTTCTTTACAAAATCACAATTACGAACTGTCATATGTAGTAGTAGATTAGTCACGTGCCAGCGGAGCAATCACTACACTCTTTACCCATAACCATTGCCTCAGCGCCCTTCTAATGTGACTCGTCGAGACTCTCCGAGCACGGGCCAGAGGCTGGTATCTCTATTCCTACTACATTTATACTCCCTCACTCGTATCTAACCGGATTTCTGCTGTAACTGGTTTCATGACCGAAGTCAGTATCCAGCTCTGTTGAATATTCGTAGGAGCCAGAAATACAGCATCGGTTGAACGAATATTCGTCTCCTAGCTGCACTTCGAAGGACATTGATCGCGTGAACGGGGTCTATACCACATTGAACGCCATCAGACTCGCCAGGATTATATTCTTCTAGATATCCCTTTTGTAGGCTCATCCAGGCCTTACACTACCTTGCCCGGTGTGCCATTTGAATTTTGTTTAGCATAAAAGACCACACCAGCCAAATTCGATCGGATCAATACAGATCATGGGAAAACGGATCAATCGATCAGATCATCATAATGAGTCAGAACGAAATGACTCAGATGGGAAAACATGCTGCAAACATGAGGCGAGTGAGTCAGAGGGAGTCAGAATGAGTCATATTTGAATTACACAATTAGGATTAGTTATCATTTTTGAAAGGTATATAAGGACCCATGAAACGAGCTGATTCCCCGCTACTTAGCACCCCCAATCTATTATTTACTTGTTCTAGTCCTAGCACCAGAATAAATCTACTTCACATTCTCATACGTGTGCTTCAACTCTTAAGTTATCTTAAGCCTTATCAACACACCGTACATCCGATCTCCATTGCACCCACGAAATACGTCACGTGAATTTTCCCACGAGCTAATTAATTTAGTTTTCGGGTAACGTAAGCATTTGACAAGCTTCTCGAATCAGCCCACTCACCACCGAATCCTAAGAAAGGAAGTTCCTTCTTTGGAGAATCGAACTATTAGGGTAACCTCGAATAACATTATTTCCAGGTGCTCTAAGGGAAACAAAATTTCCACTTGACATCATTGGAGCCCACTGTGAGGGTAAAAATAATCTCCAATAGAACCCCATACTTCCTTTCTTCGATTCCACTGACTGCCAGCTGAACAAACTACCGACAGAACTACGCACGAATTACGAACGACCACCGACAGAATTACGCACGAGCTACAAACGAACCACAAAAGAACTAAGCACGAACAACAAACAACTACTGCCAGAACTATGCACAAACTACCAAAGAACTAAGCACGAACTACGAATAAACTACTGACAGAACTACGCACAAACTAAAGACACAAATGAACACAACACAAGGATTTTTCAGTGACGAGCACTGCAGAGAATATGAGAAAGCATTCCCGTCCCACGCAGACACAGGTATTTCAGGATCTACGCAGCCTGAAGCTTCTACAAGTAAGAATAAAGGAAAAGGTAAAGCATGTTCAGTTAAAACTCATTTTTCTACAGACCATAGTGATGATGACAGTGTAGGGTTTGACTCAGATGATTCATTAGTCTATAACAGATTGAAGCGACAGCTGTCACATAGTCCTCCTTCATCACCTGAACCTCAGCGCATGACTGCACCCCCTCCACCTGTTACGATTCATGTGCCATTGCGCATCAGCCAAGACATGCCTATTCATGGCAGTAAAGATGCACCCAAGACTTTCCGAGGCAAGCACACTGAAGTTCAGCGCTTCATTGATCATTATGAGCAACTGCTGAATAAGTACCGGGTCACCAATGATCGCGAGAAGTGCAATCTTATTTTGAATTACTGTTCAATTGATGTGCAGAATGTAATTCAAACAATTGATTATTTTCAGCAAGGGAAGTGGCTAAAGTTGAGACACGAAATCCTCAAGTACTTCGATGCAGAGCGGGCATTGCAGAAATACAAGCCGGCAGACGTAGAGTGTTATGCTATCAAGATGTGTGCTCAACCAATTTATAATCTTACCCAGTGGTGGACACCGACCGTTGTGTCCCTTGCTTGAAATTGCATCCGACAAACCCAGCCCTACAGAGGTGATGACCAATATACTTTGAAGGAATTGAACTCTGCCACGGAGTGGTATTTCCGACGAAACAGGTACGAGTCCTTGATGATTCGTGCTGCTGAGTTGGGAGAAGATCAAGAAGAAGATTATTCAGGGGATGAGTCAGATGATGAATCCTCCAGCAGCAGTGATGATGATTCAGATTATGAAGCATACTGGAGGAAAAAGAAGCAAAAAGAAAAGAAGAAGAAGAAGAAACTTACCAAGAAGGCCACACCTACAAAGGAGGATAATTCTATTCAGCAACCCGGTTGCTGGCAGTACCCCGGGTTTCAACTATCCAGCAACCCCCAGTATTTTGTAAGCATCGCTTAGATAGCAGATGGCGGCCCGGGGGCGCACGGGTGAGGTTACATAATCATAGTCCTCATCGTTCTCCTCCTTCACGTGTTCCATAAGTTCTTTGGTCTTCACCAGCCTCATTTCAGCAAGCCTTCAGCCTCGTTCTTCTATCATAATCCGGGTCAAGATTAGCAAGTGCGTAGTACTGGCAACTGCCTGTGGGCACTCTCTGTCCTTGGATTGCGTCCGATCTTGTTCCACCGCGCTTTCTTCATCATCTTATGCATGGATCGTCTTTTCTTCAACTCTCTTCAACTCTCTTCCCTTATATACTACCAAGCTCTAGGTCAGTAATCTTGTCTGGCTGTCTCTTCTCTGACATCCACCTCTGTATAGGATTCTTCGGGACCTGTGTCCTGGAGCTGACCGGTGTATATGAGCTCGGAGAAATCAGCCCGTTGAGTGATACTCCTGGTGAGGTCATATCCAACAGTCATATCAGCGCTTGATCACCGAGGCCTCGCCTGGCCTCGCACGCACACGGCACACATACTGGCGCCCATAAAAGTAAGGTGCTGATTGTCAGATTTTGCCCGGTTGACCCAGGTCTTTCCCAGATGACCCAGGCAAATGTTAAATTGCCTAACAGCACTTTCCGTGTCCCTCGGGGACAAGAAAAGTGTCGTTAGGCAACTTAATCTATTACTGGCAGGCTGCAGCGATGACCGAGGTGGACTTGGAACTTCTAAGATCGAAATCCAAACAGCTCAATTCTTTGTTAGGACCCCGGCAAACATCCCCCGGCGTGTTTGCACCCTTGCGAGTCAAAATGTGCTGCCGCCGTGCCAAGGGTGTAGATTTGGCATCATTTGGACAAAGTTGAGCGTAGGTCTTTCATTTTTGGTCCGATGCCCTTCGTACAAACACCTAACCTCTTTGTTAGGACCCCTGTTAACGTCCCCCAGCGTTTCTGCACTCTTGAGAGTCGAAATGCGCCGACACCGTGGCTGCCAGCGCTGGTGGCACAGCTTTACCATCATCCAGACAAAGTCAGTCATATCTCTTTCATTTTTGGTCCAATTCCCTTCGTCCAAACCCTCAACTTCTTCTTGTGGACTACTACAGACGTCCCCCGGTACGTTTGCACCCTTGGGAGTCGAAACGTGCCGACACCGTGGCTGCTAACACTAATGGCATCATCGAGACAAAATCACGGTAGGTCAGTCAATTCTGCCTTGAGGAAACCTGCTGATCTCCTCATTAGGGCCCTGCCACACATACTCCACTGTGTTTGAGTGCTTGCGAGTCGAAATGGGCCACCACCGTAGCTGCGAGGGGTGACGGTGTAGTGGCATCGGAGTAAGCCTTTTGTTTTTGGTCAGAGTATTGCGGGCCTAACTTGTTCATCAGGATCTGTGCAAGCTACCGTGTCTAGTATATGCAGTGTATATAAAATCATTATAAAACTATGAGACTATGTTGGCCTCTGTGGACAACTCATTCTATTATGACCCAGCTCATGGCAGATTCCACATCAGTTCTGGCGGCGCTGAGTGGAGACTAGGGCCTCAGCCTCCTGGCTTGTAGCTATCGGGGCCTGTGCCAGTAATGCTTGCTGAGTTGGTCGACGCTGCATGGGAATCCTCACACCCCCGCCCTGTGGTCGTCCCTCGGTAGGCCCCGTGAGTCACTGCGTGGAAGGTCGGCCTTTGCGTGTTATTGTAGGTGGGTCTTATATTTGTTCTTCTCGAGCTTGAATAGCTGCATCATGTCTAAAAATGATTAGAAGATATCCCCCAGTACTAAACAGCGGGTGAATAAGACTTACTGAACTTTCGCAAGTGATTCGCGCAGGGCATCCAGCTGCTCTTGTGTCTGTATCCCGGCCATCAAAGGTGCGAGGTCCGCCTGAAGAGTGTGATATATTGTTTGCTGAGGAATGGTCCTCGTTGCCGGTGCCAGAGTCACTTCATCAGTTCGGGGAATGGATAGGGGATTAGATATTGATGCAGAGGGAAGTGCCAATGCCGTGAAACTGAGTGTTCTCGCTGTCATTTTCTGGAATGTAACGGCTGGGATATCCTCGAGCATGAGATTCGGATTTTGTAGCCACCTGTGAATAGTCTGTAAAATTGCAAACCGATGAAGGGGTGTCAACTCACCTCGCTCTAATCAAGGAAATGTGAAAGGGAAGTCTGACCATTTTCATCCACGCCAGAAAGTAATGACAACAAACGATACCGAGATTGAGTCCCATACAACAGTCACAAATGTAACGACCATCCTCGAAGATTGCAATGATATGGGTGGCTCCTGAACGAATATGGGTGATCTTGAGGAGATGTTTCAGGACAAGACCCTTGTCATTTACAAGGCGGAGAAGCCAGCCTGTTCCGATATAAGCATTGTCGTTCTCGTATGTATTGAGCATGTGCTAAACAACACCTCGTTAGCAAGTAGCCACAGACAATAAACAGACAAAGATAACTCACCATTTCTTCGTCGTTTGCCCAGCCATACCCAAGCTCAATATCGGACTTTTGGACGGCGTACTCTCCCTTGAAAATTGTGAGCACAAGGTGAATTTAGGTCTCTCTCGAAATATTGAGCGACACACCCAAGTAGCTAGTCCATCGGGAAGCTGCAGCGCATCTGCAGTATAAAACATGGCAAGAGACATCTGCTTGTAGCATGTGCTGAGTGCGAAAGGCCCAGCATACTGGCGCAGCATGGCCAAGGGGCCTGAGAATAGCGCTTCAAGAGGACCATCGTGCTGGCGTCTCTATGACTAAGAAACTCATCAGATTCAATCTTGACTCGGAGGATGAAAGTGAAGGCATATGTCGCGGACACAGATCATATTGTGAGTTGTCTGGTCCTCGGTGCGTTTATTAAGGGCAGTGAAAAGCTGCAGGAGCGACTTCTTTGGCCCACCAAAAACCTTGTTTCCCCTGTTTTCAGTCTCCACTCGACCATTCGTCCGGACACCGGCAGTGAAGATGTTGCTGATCCACACCCATGCCCAGCGGTCCTGCTGCGAGTATAGCTCTTGAAGATATGGCCGTGCACTTGAGTAGCGAGCTATCAGTGCATGCCATAGTCGCTCAAACTCGTCAGGAGAGACAGCGCGGTACGCAGCCCAGAAGTCACGAGTGAAGTCCTGCCATGCATCTGCAAGCGCACGCCGCAGGTTTAGGTCAATGTTCTCCAGGAGATGCGACAGGCAGTAAATATGGATGGTAAACAGCAAGACGATTCCAGCAGATGAGATGAGCGATGGATGGCGATCACTGGCAAGGATCTCTGGGTGTACGCCGCCGGTTGCCTTGAGATGGTTTCGAAAAACCCATGCATGGGTTTGGGTGTCTTCCTTCTGGTGAAGAGCAACCAGGCATTGCGTGATTTGCCATGGGAGTCGATTATAATGCCGGTATTAAGTGGATACTGCTTTTTGTTTCGATTCGCGGCTGGATCTGAGCCGGCGACTGCCACCAGAGAACAGTGACAGTGTTCATGTCGTCCATCTGTACAGCGTAATCCCATCCTGTCTTCTCCTCAAGGGCAGCCATAATTGCACGTATGTCACCCCCAAGCGAGGCGACATGCTCGCGAGCTTGCGCCGTGACTTGTTTATCATATTTGAGATTTGCCTGTCCTCGAGCTTGGTACCGAGGAACTGTGATACCAGCACCTCAGCCACATGGCACTGCAAGAATGTGCCCACAAACTCGGAAACGACTTTAAGGTGTTTGCCTGTGGGCGGGCGGGATGCCATACCTCCCACACTGGGAACAATAAGCAATATACGGAGCCTGTATATCCTCAGTATATCCTCAGTATTTTACAAAAATCCCCAGAATATACCCCCAATATACGGGGTCTGTATATGCTCAGTATTTTTGAAACATACTGAGGATATCCTTACAATATCCTGAGGTCTGATGGCTACCATGTATGGACTCAGGATATGCTCAGTATTTTGTAATACAACATGTACAAACAATGTCCAAAATAGAAATAAAAGACCTGCCTTGTAAGGAGAGGCTCAGCTGAGGGCAATTAAGAAAATTAAAGTTAGGGTTAGGGTTTCCTTATAAGGAAATAGATAAGATAAGATATTCCTTATAAGAAAACCCTAACCTTAGCATCAAGTTCCCAATTTCACCTCAGCTAAGCCTTCTCCTTACAAGGAAGGTCTTTTATTTCTATTTTTGGACATTGTTTGTACATGTTGTGGTTCTAAATACTGAGCATATCCCGAGTCCATATATGGTAGCCATCAGACTTCGGGATATTGTAAGGATATCCTCAGTATGTTTCAAAAATACTGAGGATATACAGACCCCATATATTGGGGGTATATTATGGGGATTTTTGTAAAATACTGAGGATATACTGAGGATATACATGCCCCGTACATTGCTTATTGCCCCCAGTGCCAGCGGGATTTGACGCTCGTGATTGTGGGTAGTGGTGACGGTGGTGATATGCCATCTACCGTCTGGCTGTTATATTCGTGCACACGGACTTCGGTCCGTCTCCGACTTCCGGCCTCCGAATGATCAGAGGTCGGAGACGGAAGATCATCGGGTTTTTACGCAATGAAGGTTTACTGAGCGTTTCCCGTTTATCCGTTTTTCCGTTCCTTCTTAACTTCTCGTTTATTGTCTTGCTTAGTCAGCATACTTCTTCACCCAAATTTGGACTCTCGCTTATTGTTATGTTTTGATTTACCATATTTGGGTTAACAATAACGAACTTAGTATAAATACACTTTAATAACCTCATGTACTTCAGTTTGATTATAAACATTGCTTTGCTCCTTGCTTTGCTTCCGAGTCTTTCTCCGGTGTCCCTTCAGACTCTGTCATCCTCCATCTTATCCCTTGGCCTAGGATAGTACGCACACCCTGACCTTCCTGTGGTGTTTGCGCTCACCTCCGATATCTCCGACCTCCGATATTTCAACCAGAGACCTTCGGCGATAGTCCTATTCATCGGCACGGGATATAACACTGGCATACAATTGAGGTTTACGCGGGCCATGCACAATGTTTTGGCACTTTTGCCCTGGCGATGGTCGGATGGCTCAATCTCAATTAGATGAGTCGGATTGGGCTCCCGATAGCGGTTACAGCGGACGGTCCTCTTGGTTATAGCACCGTCAACCTTCTTGCACTGGCCAAGAACCCATTTGTGCCCACGCTGTTCCTCGTGCAAAATAAGGGCAGAGACCCCATCATTGTGGCTGCTGTACACAGACCCAATGCGGATAGGACCCGATGCGCTCTCGACCACTCTGTTCTGCATGCTCTCGGTCTCATGCTTCATTTTAGATTTGGTGCGCAGAGGAGAGACGTCGATGACAATGATGGGATCCTCGCGTTTCGGTTTTTTAGTGGGGCTGGATGGAGGGTGCTTCCGCTTGACACTGGGGCGCAAGGGACTGCTGAGATCTATGACCTCCTATTTTGTAGCGAGGTGCATGGGTGGTGTGCAGAGATCAATCCAAGTCAGAGAATCGGTGGGAGAAGGTGAGCATAAATCCATCACTTCTGCTTTAATCATCCATGGGGGTGTGCGTGGAGTGGGAGGGGAATTCTGATCGGGAAACATGGCAGATGGGAACACTAAAGTGAAGAAGTCGAAATTGAGATGTGGCAGATCGAAATTGAGGGTGGGCCGGTGGTCCAAGGGGACAGAGCTCAGCTGGGAGAGTCTACAACGTATGGGAGGATCCTGAAGCTTGAATGCGGGTTCAAGGAGACTGAGGGACCCTTGAAATGGGCTTGGCGGATCATCCGGCGGATCTAGCTCATTGGCAAGAACCCATGCATCGCTAGCACTCTCAGCTACATGCAAAGCGGGCTGCTCCAAGATCATGTGAAGCCACTTGTAAACCGGATGCTAACAAAAGTCAGTTATATGAATCCATTTCGTCAGGAAGAAAATATGGGCTTACATGTGGTGTAGGCATATCCAAGTTATAATCACGATAACCGACACCAGCCTCTGGAGATGGTGCTTCACTGTTAACAACGACTGTACAGGGCTGAACCCAATCATAATATGTCTGAATAAAGTGTTAGAAGCTGTCGGTAAAAGGGGAACATGATGATCGTGTACTGAAGTCAAGTTCCTCGCAATGAGGTGATACAGAACAAGGTCGCGCAGAATCTCATTATGGAAGGTTGATGAGGAATTCGCCTTCCAACGCGAGGTGCCTGGGGCATGGCTTTCGATGAAATTACTAGCTGCAACACCGCAACTGCCACTGCCGGCAAGTGTTGTCTGCCGATCAATGGAACCAGGTACAATCCTTCCTGCATCGCCGACATCGAGCCCTGGAAGGTCAGCTAGGACCCATCGGAGAATTGGTAGAACGTCAGATGGGGGAAAACTCTTCAATGAGTCGCCGTGCTCAATGTCGGGGATAGAAAGCTTGACGAAGGTGCAATAGTGGTCAGAGGTCCAGACCTCGAAGCCCAGCTTTTTAACGTAACCAGCACGTATGCGAGCCCGGAGAGCAATTAAATTTGCGCTATATTGGCGCTTGGGAGTTCGGTACAGGACCCGGCAATCATTGAAGAAGGATGTCAGAAGGAATAAGAAGGAAGGCTCCGTGTCATTTTTAGACACAACAGCGTGTTGGAAATATATGAACTCGGGCCTGGCATTGAGAACATCTTCGGTCACCCAATTCTCATCGAGGAGACAGGTCAAGTTGTGGATGGCGACTTGCGTGATAAGAAAGCCAGAAAGGGGCTCGCTGATCTTGGTTAGGCTGAACTCCTCCACAAGACTGGGATGGAGAAGCCGGACACTTTTGAAAGCAAGCGAGAAAATACCCACTTTAGAAAAATGGTAGTGGACTTCTTGTCCCGCTAAATTCAGATGGACACAACATCTCTGGTTTTGCTGGTAGACCGTCTCCATTGACTGAGTAATGGGGAGAAGGTCTTGGGTGCTCGGGATCATTTCTCCGACAGCCACGGTGATTTCAGAGGCATTGGTGGGAACAAAGTCATTGTACGCCCATTGGACGATTGACTTGTGTAGGAGAATGATGGGTAAAAGGTTATTCTGGGCAATCCGGTGGGTATCAGAGACTGAAAATCCGCGAAATAAGCCGTTGAGAACAGCGCTGTAGAGCTGGGGGTTGCATAGACTGCAAAGGACATTATGACAGTGAATGAGATAGAGCCAGAGGGCACTTTGAAATTTTTTCATGCGCCATGATTGATGGATGTACTATTTAGGACATAGATTAGATAGATAAGTTGATGGCCCGGCCGGGACATCATGTGGGGGTTGCTGGATAGACAATTGCTATCCAGCAACCCTCCAGCAACCCAAAGTGGGGTTGCTGAATAGAATTATCCTACAAAGGATCATCAGAAATTTGAAGGGAATGAGGATGAAGTGGCTGGAATGATTCGTAAGTTAAACAACATGAACATAAATGATCCCGAATATGCACCAATCCACTATAAGGGCCTGCTCGGGTGATCTGCTTTCCATAGGCGGACCTGCCAAAAGTGGAGCATATGTTTCATATTAAGTGGCACAGTAGAGTGCTCAGGTGCGTCCGCTTTCTTTGGGCTATTTGTCCCACTTCTTTTGCACGCCCGTTTCTTCCTCTACCACCTCTGTCCTTGTTTTTCTCTACCTCCCATTGCGGCATGGCACCAGGTGCCACCACCACATACAAACAATGCAGCTGGAATGATGCTGATGATGCTGCAATGATCAAAGCCTTACACAAAGGGAAAGACAATGGGTTTCAGTCCGACTCTGGCTAGAAGCCACAGGTCTGGGCTTTTGTCGTGAAGGCTGTTGCCCACAGTCCCGGTCCTCCGAAAATGGCGGCCAAGTGCCAGGACCATTGGGGAAAGACTGTGAGTACTTCAAATATTTCAATTTCGATATTTATAGCATATATTGCAGTGTCATGATCCGGCTTTTCAAATCTTGAACACCGGGTCAGACCGCGATCACGGGAACACATTATCCTGTGACCGCGTCGCAGCAAGTCACACATAGCACCAAATCCCTAAAGACAGACGACACGCGACCTCGATATCCTGACAACTCGCGATCACATACCAGTCGCCTATACATTTTATGGCTAAACCTCAAATCCCGAGCAACCAGATAAGCGTGATCGTGATACTCTGACAACTCGCAATCACATCTCTGTCGGTATATTGAAACACAACACATAGGGTTGACACAATCGGACTCCTAGTTATATTAGTATATAAACCCGAGGTACAAACTCCTGTACTTTAGATTCTACCTTGTCTAATCTCAGGCTTTACCTTTGCTTGACTCTTGTTCCCTCGGGATTATGAGGAACGCTGGATTTTCACCTGTGGCACTACATACGTCGTTGCCTACGACCTCGCATCATCTTCCTCAGTGGATATCACTCCGTCTTCGGCTCCTATCAGTTCCCACCTATACGACATTCGTGGCCTTACATCCCAGGACCGAACGAGGAAGCTGTTCGTCTCGTACTACTACTCGGCGACTGCACAGGTACTAGACGGGTTGTTAAACCCCGGGCGGGATTACTATTTGGATGACTCAAGCTGACCTATAGGCCGTTGTTGACATGCAGCTTAAAAGTTCATTCAATGTGTCATGATCCGGAATTCTTTTCCGATATCCCGGGGTTCAACTCCGTTATTCCGGACTCAACCCCTCCACATCCCAATCGTAGCAACAACAATTGGTATTAATATTGCGCATTAACCCTATGTGTCCTGTTACCACAGACACCAAACCCCCTAGTCCCCTATAAATCCCTTAGCGCTTGTATATAAACCCTGTACTATTCCACTATTCTCTATACTATTCTGGTCTATACTCCAGCTGCTTGTTTGCTTGTCCCTTCCAACTCTGCTTCTCCCTCGTCCAGTCGCCTCAGTCGCATTTCGAGAACCCAACGAGCCGCTGTGCTGACACAATGCTGTCAGAAAGCTTTTAACGCCTCTGGCTTCGGCTGGTATGACGGGCTCAAAATGGTTACAGCTACTGACAATATTTGGGATGCATACATCGCTGTGAGTGATCAAATTGGCTCGGGATTTCTTCTTGAATTAATACTAGAGCTCTAGGGCCATTGCAGCATGCTGGAGGGGAACTCCTTTCCCCCTGTACGGCGAGATCCTCTACCTTGTGGAGGGTATCGTCGCCACAGGGTCAGGTGCATTCCATCCCAGTGTGCAAGTTGCATCTCAGGCTCAAACAGAGACCGAGGCCCCGTCACAAGGCGCCTCTGTCACATCCACAACATTTGGAAGCCTGTCTCAGGTGCTCATCACTCCCATTCACCGCTCCCCTCGCCATCTGGCCCCCAGGACGATGGTACGCCCGTATTAATTGCACCTCTATTTATAGATACTGACAGACTGCAAGACCCATGTGGACGACGACGACCTTACTCCGTCCTCGCCCCTCAAGCCGCAGATGAACTGCAAGCGTGCTGCGTCATCTTCCCTGTCGACCTCCACCACCCTGAAAAAAAAAGTGTTCGAGGCACAATGCAGACGCTGCTTCCTGCATCGCTGACACACTGGATCGAGTGGCCGCCTCACTCAATGTTGTTGGAAGTCCCGAGGTGTGCGAGAGGGCAATTCACATGCTGGAGGATGATGGTGACTTCTCTGACGAGGAGGAGGCGCAGGTCATGGAACTGTTTGCAGAGAAGAGCGGGATTGCGAAGGCATTCATTTCATCCAGAAAAAAGGCACTCGTACAGCATTTCATCTGTCGCATGCTAGCTGCTGCCGATGATAATTAGCTATCTCTTTTTAGTTCAATACATCTGACTGTCGTGTCTACAATGCATCGAATTCTGCGTACTAAACTAAGCATGAGGAGCGTTCGGAACCTCTCCGCGCTCAGCCAAAAGGCTACGTAGTCATCCCACATCCTCTGTGCCATGCGGTCCCTTCGCGCCGCTGCCTGATCCTTCTCCTCTTGTGGAGTGTCCATTCCAAGCTCGTCTGCTGATATCTCTCTTAGTTCCATCTGGATAAAGTCCTCCAAACGGCCAGAGCCCTCACATTGCAATAATTCAGGTTCCAGATCCTCTGCGTCATTCTCCCATCATAAACACAGAGAAAGTTGTGGAGTGCTGCCATTGCCGGGACAAGCATGGTCTGGGTTTTGATTGGCCATTTAGGAGCACGGGTGAATACAGCCCAAACGGCATTTAACCACCCCAAAAATTCGCTTGATTACATTGCGGGCCTGAGCATGGCGCAGGTTGAACAGCTCCTCTTTATTTCTCGGTCTGAGAATAATTAGTTAAGTTGATGGATGTTCAGATAAATGACTTACTTCTGCTGGACCGTTCCCTATTCCTTCAAGTGGTATTGCACACCACGATACGGTGTTAGTAGGGTGTCACAAAGAGGGAAGCCCGCATCTGCAAGGTAATACTTCCCAGCTGGAACAGCAAAATCCCGCTCACGGGCATAGTTGAATATCAAAGAATCCGACGCACTTCCTTCCCACCTGCTGAGAATATACACAAACATCATTGTGAAGTTGCAGGCTGCAAGGACGTTCTGGCCTATGAATCCTTTGCGGTTGTGGTACCATGCAATGGCCTTGTGCAGAACCCAGGCGTGGAAGTACAAGCCATCAATGGCCCCGCAGCAGTTGCGGAAATAGGGATAGAACTTCGGGTTTTCCCTTATCTCAATTGGTGTCTCGTCCAGAGGAAGATGAACGTGTTTTTGATAGAACGAGCCAACGAGCATGAGAAGAATTGAATAAATGGACCTGAAAGGACGATGAGCATGAGCAAGGATAAAAATAGAGTGCACATACTTGTTTATGGTGTCCACACTCCGATGGAATCGTTCTTGGCACATGCGGGTGCTGCAGCCAGTCCGTGCGAAGTAGAGGAATGTCGTGACCTTCTCATCTGCAGAAACATATTTGGTAGCGACCAGGCCAGAGAATGCCTGCAGCTTGTAAGACAGGTAGTAGAATGTGTGCTTCACAAGCCCCAGTTGGTCTCTGAAGCAGCCGGGATGGCCAGCTAGCAGCTCGTTTAGCCAGAGCTGCCCTGTGAGCGATGATGTGTGCATAGGGATCGGTGTGGGAAGCTCCAGACAAAGAGACACACTGAATGCGGTGACAGCGCACACCGAAACTGCAAGCAGCCGGATTTTACACTGCCGCTCACGCTCTTTGCGCTTCTTGTCTCTCTGATGGGCGACAGATCCATTGTGAATGATGGTAAGCATGTTCCGCGGTGGCATTGTGTGTGCCGAGAGGCAATAGACACGGTATTGGGCAGAAAAAAAGTTGAGTTTGTTTCTATTTACACACTGTGACTGATGTTACTGTTCGCGTATAAGCAGTGGGAAACTGCTTAGGTTTAGCCGAGCAAGCGAAGGCAGGCATCTGCGATGGCAACGCAGATCACCCGAGCAGGCCCTAAGGTAATGGTTATGGATCAATCCGGCACAGCTGGAAAATGTATGAAGCCACCGTTCATAGATCAAACTGAACGCACTTGTGGACGTGGAGTTTCTAGTGGCAATCCATCAAGCAACAATGATCAGACTCAGGTACCAGCTACCTACCCAAACAACATTTCATTAGGCACACGGACCGGAAATGTTACTGGCGGGGGAGCCGGAAGTGAATTTACAGGCTGCTTCGGGTGTCTCGGCAAAGGCCATTGGATGCATGAATGCCGAGTGATTGCCGATCTAATCCAGCGAACTATTGTCGTTTTTAATGAAGGCACTTGGAGGCTTACCATGAAAGATGGAGGATTTATTAGACGTCTTCCAGGAGAGTCGCTAGCAAAAGCTGCAGAACGTATTGCACAAGGTAACGCGCCATGCATAATGTTCGGAACTGTCGGTCAGTCATGGGACCGTGACACGGCGGTTCATAATTTTTACCATGTGGAACAACAGCAGAAAGCCCGAATAGTCGAGGTTTATGCTGACAGTGACACATCTTCGGAGAATGGAGACTTGGACCTGGAGTTTGGTGAAGACACCGATGACTCAGACGGCAAGGTCTATTTTTCGACACCCTGTTTGAAGGCCGTGCTGGTACCAGCTGTGCACAATGCAGATTGTACGGTTCCCAGCACGAGAGCAGCAAGAAAGCAGGTATTTGATGGGATCTATTCACCCCGCCGAGAACCGATGAAGGCACGTGCAGTCCGTGATTTGAAAGAGCCGGTGCCAGAAATAAAAGTAGACCCACGAGGTCAAGATAAGATTAAAACCCCAGATCCGCCACCAGCGACGTCAACCCCAGATGCGGGGAAATCACATGCAAAGGCACCCAAGCCGAATTTGGATGCGACCATGCCAGAAGTTATTCCCATTGATGTGCGCAAAGTAAGGTTTGACAGTCATGAAGACATTGAAATGGAAGATGTTCAGAGCAAAGAAAAGCGTGGTAAGAAGCACCCGAGTAAGTCAGCCGAGATGGCTGAGAAAAAATTGGCTCCAAAACGCGAGGCCATGCCCACACATCCTACCAGCAGGCAGTCGGAACTCACAGCTACAGTGAATAAAATAGAGGTAATGGATCAGATATTAGATGTTCAAATTCTGTTACATGCATGCAAATGTGTGTAATCATGTATATATAGTCCAGAGCCTATGACAGGATTAACCTGTCATAGTGGCCTTTTGGCTCAGTTGGTAATGGTGCTAGCTCCGGGCACGTCACATAACAAATTCCTATGTCCTTGCGAGAACTAATGGTCACATCAAAAGACCTTTGCACTGAGTTTCAAGAATTAATTAAGGTCAAAAATGTTAAAGCAGTTCTATTAGGAAGCTCGTGGAACCATCCACTAATCTCGAGCATGGAATGGCCGAGGACTGAGGGGATCTTAATTAAAGTCGAAATGGAGACTGGTGGAAAGCCGGTGTGTGCGATTATTGATACTGGTTCCCAATTGGATGTCGTCCATGTGGATGTGGCTACACTGAGTATTCGACGTGCTGTAGACATGAATCAAGTGACTAACATGAATGACACAAGTGGCGGAAGAGGGCAGTTGCAGGGTTGGATTCAAGATGTCGAATTTAATTGTGGAGGAGCCATGACGGTGACTGACTTGTGGGTGTCACAGAAAGCCCCGTTTGAGCTACTTTTGGGATGGCCGTGGCAACGAGGTAACCTAGTAAGTATAGATGAAAGAGAAGAAGGAACATACCTCATTTTCAAAGACAGGTTGACCCGTCAACCTCGTTTCAAACTCCTCGCTGTTCTGTATGAAGGATCGCCAGCTGAATTTCGCATGGGAAATGCAGCTCAGTATCAATCATTTAGCCTAATTCAGAACGAAGAAACATTGCGGCTCCCACCTAAAATTCTGAGAAAACATGAGCCGCAGGGTCTCCTAGCTCCAGACCAGATAACACACAACACATCCGAATGGTTAGCCAATGAGTAGGATGATTACAGCATTGAAGCGCAGCATAGCCTGCCCGAATCGACGTGTCTGGAGGCCGCTCTTGATGCGCGTCTGCTGCGAGTGGAAGAAATAATAGAACCGCTTGCTACCAACTTGGAAAAATTCCTGCAATGCATAGGAGGACAGGAGAGCATGCAGCAAGATAAGGAAGAATATAAAACGGAAGAAGAAGTGGGAATAGAAGCACAACAAGTCCCTGAAATTTCTGAAATGGAAACTCACTCAAATTTATCTACACCAACTCTATCTTCTGGAATTAGCTCAGAACTTCCCTCTGATGATTCGCAGCACCACAATATTCAGTACCTCGCCCGTACTCACCTGACCTTATACTTGGTACAGGAAATCTCATTACCGCTATCGATGACGTGGTGCTGCGCAACTGGATTAGCTACGAAGGCGGCGAGCATCTTGACACCGTGTTATATTCATGCACACGGACTTCAGTCTGTCTCCGACTTCTGGCCTCCGACCTCCAGCCTCCGAATGTTTGGAGGTCGGAGACGGGAGATCATCGGGTTTTTACGCAATGAAGGTTTACTGAGCATTTCCCGTTTATTTGTTTTTCCGTTCCATCTTAACTTCTCGTTTATTGTCTTGCTTAGTCAGCATACTTCTTCACCCAAATTTGGACTCTCGCTTATTGTTATGTTTTGATTTACCATATTTGGGTTAAAAATAACGGACTTAGTATAAATACGCTTTAATATCCTCATGTACTTCAGTTTGATTATAAACGTTGCTTTGCTCCTTGCTTTGCTTCCGAGTCTTCCTCCGGTGTCCCTTCGGACTCCGTCATCCTCCATCTTATCCATCAGCCTAGGATAGTACGCACACCCTGATCTTCCTGTGGTGTTTGCGCTCACCTCCGATATCTCCGACCTCCGATATTCCAACCAGAGACCTTCGGTGATAGCCCCCTTCATCGGCACAGGATATAACAGTATAATCAAACTCACCTATCCTTTGGCTGGCTCATCATGTCTTTTCCCAATCCCAATAATCCTCCCGCCGGTCATGACCGTCGGGATTCTCGACTCTTCTCTCAGATTGTTCCTTTGACTCCTCCGACCCACACAATGGCCGACATTCCGACGTCGTTTCAGGGTCCTTACCCTGCCCCTGCTCATGTTTCCATTCATGGACGGCGTTCGGCCCCTTCCGCGCCGCTCACCATTCCGGTCAACGCTCCGGGGCTACTTTATAGCCCTCGGACCCCGGACAATCCGACCGTCTACCCAGTCTCTCCGTACCCTGGACGCCTGCGCTCATCCATAATTGAGTCTTCTCCGATTCCTTACCCTGCTATTGTTGAAGTTCCTGAAGGTACCGGGGAAGGCGTTCCCATCCCGGATTTTCCGGATGTTGGACGTCCGGAGGATGAAGGCAGCGACGGAGGTGACGAGCATCCCTCGCACCATTCCGCTGATCCTGGTTCCCCTGGTGAACCTGACGGTTCTCCGACACCCTCCGAAGATGGCCCCCTGGAGGAGCCCCCGGAGGTGGCGGAGGTGGTGGTGGTGGACATGGTGGTGGAGGAGGCGGTGGCCCTGGTGGTCCCCCGGCGGTGGACCCCCAGCGGCCCTCTGGGACCCGGACCCCAAGGCCCAGCCGCTCCTGCTCCTGAAACGCAGGATCAACTTCTAGAGAGCACGTTCCAATTCTTTCGGGATGCCACCCAGCATTACATCACTCAGGGCTCTGCCCCACCACGCTCATCTCGCTCGAATCTCCGAAATCCCGATCTTTTCGACGGCTCCGATACCGCCAAACTCTAGACTTTCCTCACCCAGTGCTATTTGCATTTTGCGGAGCGTCGGCAGGATTTTCCTACCGATGACAACAAAATCTATTACATGATGTCGTACCTCCGAGGCATCGCTCAGCAGTGGTTCGAACCGAGCCTCTACGACACCTCCGGAGTTCTTCCGGCCTGGGATGGAAATTTTCCTCGCTTCATTCCGGAGCTGCAGGACAACTTTGGTCCGCATGACCCCGTCGGGGATGCGGAGGATCTTATTCGGATGGTCTGGATGAAACATTCCGACCGTCTCGCCATCTACATCGTGGAATTCGACCGACTCGCCGTTCTCACCCAGTGGGGCGACAACGCACTCCGGCACCAGTTTTAGGAGGGTCTTCCTCGGCGCATCAAGGACGACATGGTTCATCACAACTATCCCAGCACCTTGCTCGGCGTCAAAATGGTTGCTCGCCAGATTGATGCCCGCTACTGGAAATGCGAGACGGAGAAGCAGCGGGAACGAGAGCGCAAGAAAGCCTCCGGTTCCGGTTCCGGTGCACAGGCTGGTACCTCCGGGGCCACTTCTGGTGGACAGAAGGGCAGGAACAAGGGGCCTCCGAAGGCTTCCGCTTCCTCTCCCTCCAATCAAGCGACTTCCGGTCAGAAGTCGTCAGGCAACGCCAAACCCTCCGGCAACTCGAAACCCGCCACCGGTTCTCCTGCGGCAAAGGCAACTCCGAAGCCTTACGCCGACAAGCTCGACAGCTCGGGCAAGCTCAAGCAGGAGGAGCAGGATCAGTGCACTCAGTTGAACCTCTGCATGTTCTGTGGGTTCTGTGGAGGCTCCGGCCACAAGGCCGAAGACTGTCGGAAGCGCCCCGGAAATGCTCAGGGCAAGGCCGCTTCGGCCGAAACCCCCTCCGAGTCAAAAAAATAGACAGCAGCTTGGATACCTCAGCACCTGGTTCGAGTTACGTTGACTCCGAGGTGCTTTCCGAGGTCCGTCTCAACGCTTCCGCTCTTTCCTTTAATGCCCTTTACGTTGACGTTTTTGCATCTACCTTCCGGCCGGACTTTATTCATACTATTACGGAGTCATGTGCAACAATACTCCAATCTCTTGTACAACGAATTGCCTCGGGATTCAACTCCCGCTTATGGACTCTCATCGACTCCGGTTCTTTGCATTGTTTTATATCCACGAAAATCTGCGAATTGAACGGTTTCACCACGTACGCGGTTGCTCCGGCTTGATGCTAGGGTTAGTGTGTCCTTATAAGGTATATCTTATCTTATCTATTTCATTATAAGGAAACCCTAACCCTAACTTCAATTTTCTTCATTGCCCTCAGCTGAGCCTCTCCTTACAAGGCAGGTCTTGTATTTCTATTTTGGACATTGTTTGTACATATTGTATTACAAAATACTGAGCATATCCTGAGTCCATATATGGTAGCCATCAGATCTCGGGATATTGTAAGGATATCTTTAGTATGTTTCAAAAATACTGAGCATATACAGACCCTGTATATTGGGGGTATATTCTGGGGATTTTTGTAAAATACTGAAGATATACTGAGAATATACAGGCTCTGTATATTGCTTATTGTCCCCAGTGTGGCTCACCCGCATTAATCCGTTGATTAACTGGTCCGACGCCACAATTTCCTTCCAGCCCGGTACTTCCGGAGTTTCTGTGTCGACACAACAGGTTTGTACGCCTGATCCTGATTCGGTTGCTCCGACTATGGATGAGGTCCCTCCGGCTCCGGCAGCTTCGGCCAAGGCCCTTACACCGAACTCCCCGACGTCTTTGCCATCTCCTGGTCCTTCTATGGGCACCTCCGGTCCTTCAATGGACGCTCCAGAGGCCTCCGAGCCTTGTCCGTTCTCTGCCCCTCCCCTCGTTTCCCTCGTATCCGCCGCGGCATATGCCTCCATCATCCGTGGCAAGGACAACATCCAGTATACCTTGCGTGCCACACCGACCGAGACCGTTCATAGTCGCTCCGGTACCACGGAACCTCCGGACCTCTCCGGAGTACCACAACTTCGCCGACGTCTTCTCCGAGGAGGAAGCCTACAGTCTTCCACCTCATTGAGAGTTCGATCTCAAGATTGAGACCGAAGACGGCGAGGTTCCACCCATCGGTCATGTCTATTCCCTTTCCCAGAACGAGCTGGTTGCTCTGCGGGAGTTCATCGACAAGAATCTGAAGTCGGGGTTCATTTACCCGTCTCGGTCGAGTCATGGGGCTCCGATTCTCTTCGCGAAGAAGAAGGACGGCACCCTTCGGCTTTGTGTTGACTACCGCGGACTTAATCAGATCACGAAGAAGGATTGTTATCCTCTTCTGTTGATCTCGGACCTCCTCGACGCACCTGGAAAGGCACGCATTTACACTAAACTTGATCTCCGGCATGCTTATCATCTTCTCCGAGTTGCCGAGGGCGACGAGCCCAAGACAGCATTCCGCACTCGCTACGGGTCCTACCAGTTCCGAGTCGTTCCAGAAGGCCTTACCAATGCTCCGGCGGCCTTCCAACAATTCCTGAACACCATCTTCGCCGACTTGCTCAATGTATACATGGTCATCTAGTTGGATGACATTCTAGTCTACTCCGACGACCCTGACAACCATACCGCGCATGTCCGAGAGGTGCTGACGCGCCTCCGAAAGGCTGGACTCTACTGCAAACTTCCGAAGTGTGAATTCGGAGTTGACACCTGCGAGTACCTCGGGTATATTTTATCCCCCGAGGGCTTCCGGATGTCTCCGGAGAAGATTGCCGCTATCACGGACTGGCCGACCCCTCGCAAGATCAAGGACGTCCAATCGTTCCTCGGCTTCGCGAATTTCTATCGACGTTTCATCTTCGCTTACTCGGCGATCACCGTCCTGCTTACTTGGTTGACGCGTGCGAACATCGCATGGAATTGGTCGGAAGACTGTCAGCTTGCCTTTGACAGTCTTAAACAAGCCTTTACGGAAGCTCCGGTGCTGTCGCACTGGATACGAACCGACAGATCACCGTCAAAACCGATGTTTCCGACTACGCCATCGCCTCTATTCTCTCGATCACCGGGGATGACGGCAATATTCACCCCGTTGCGTTCCGATCCCGTACTCTGGGACCCTCGGAGCTCAACTGCGACACCCACGACAAGGAGTTACTCGCGATCTTCGATGCCTTCACCACTTGGCGTCATTATCTCGAAGGTTCCGGCACTCCGGTCGACGTCGTAACGGACCACAAGAACCTCGAATACTTTGCGACTTCAAAAATCCTCACTTGTCGCCAAGTCCAATGGTCCGAATACCTCTGCCATTTTAATATGGTAATCCGGTTCCGTCCGTGTAAACCCGGAGGCAAGCCCGATGCGTTAACTAGACGATGGGACGTCTACCCAAAAGAGGGGGATAAGACTTACGGTCACGTCAATCCTCATAATTTTCGTCCCATTTTCACCCAAGAACAGCTTACCGCGTCACTCCGGGCAACTCTGCTTGAGGAAGTTGTCCTCCGAGCATCCATCGTTATGGACGTTGAGAAGCTTCACTCCGACATCCGAATCACCTCAACGATGATCCTGCCGCAGTCTCCGGTCTCACCGCCGCGACCTCCGGCACATCTCCGCGCTGGACCATCGATCCCACTGGCCTACTCCGACTTGACAAGCGAATTTACGTCCCACTCACCTCCGGTCCAGCTCCGACTGAGCTCGAGTACGTGTTCTGCAGCATAAGCATGATCACATTCTCTCTGGCCATTTCGGACAGAATCGGACTCTCGCTATCGTCCGCCGCGAGTACACTTGGCCGGAGGTTCGGACTTTTGTCCGAGACTACTGTCGATCATGCATCCTCTGCAAGCGCAACAAGAAAACTTGGCACCGACCTTACGGATGCTGAAACCCCTTCCAGTGGCCGATCGGCCCTGGCATTCTATTTCCATGACTTCATTGAGCAACTTCCCCTTTCGGCATTTATGACGCCATTCTCGTCATTGTTGATCGGTCTTCAAAGCAGGTCATCCTCGTACCCTGCGATCAGCACATCGACTCTCTGGAACTTGCTCGGCTTTTCCTTATTCACGTCTTTTCCAAACACGGTGTCCCCTTCCATGTCACTTGCAATCGGGGCTCCGAATTTGTTTCCTCCTTCTTCCGATCATTGGGCCAACTGCTCAATATGGAGCTTCATTTCACCTCCGGTTATCATCCGGAGGCCGACGGACAAACGGAACGCATGAACCAGACCGTGGACAGTACATCCGATCTATTGCGCTTACCAGCAGGACGACTGGCACCCGCTCTTCCTCTTGCCGAATTTGCCTTGAACAACTCTCCGAACACATCAACCGGAGTTTCTCCGTTCTTCGCGAACAAAGGTACCATCCGGCCATCACTGTCCATCCGGAGCGCGATGTCGCGAACATGTACGCCAAAGATTACGCAGTCGATCTTCAGGATCTCCATCAGTATCTCCGTGAGCAAATCACTTATGCTTCGGAGCGTTACAAAGAGACCGCTGACCGAACACGCATTCCGGACCCTCGGATGCAAATCGGCGACTTTGCGTTCATCTCGACCAAGTACCTCCGGACGAAACGTCCGACTCCGAATTTTCGGAGACTCACCTCGGACCTTACGAAGTCATCGCTAAGCCCTCTGCGGCTTCCTACACCATCCGTCTTCCGAAATCTCTCCAACAAGTTCATCCGGTCTTCCACATTTCCCAACTCGAATCTCACTTCCCGAATCCCTTCCCCGGTTGTGAGGAACCACCTCCGGCGGCCGTCGAAATCATCGACGGCGAGGAACACTTCGAGATCAAGCAAATCATTGACTCGAAGATCGACCAACGGTTCCAGACTCGCCTCCGATACCTCACCGAGTGGGAAGGCTACGAAAACACCGACGAAGAGTTCAGTTGGGTCAGCAAAGACGATGTCGATGCTCCGGAGTATATCAACAATTTCCATTGTCGCTTCCCCAACAAACCCGGACCTGATGTTTAACGTCCCTCTTTCACTCCGCGATCCTCGATCGACTTCGGAGATCTTCCGAAATTCAACTTAAATTTCACACAAAAAATCTAAGAAAATATTTGTTGAGTCTCAAGAAAATTTATATACATATGACTCATTGCTTTCCACCTATGCCCCTATACCGTCGTGATCCGCGGGATTGAATCCTTGTCCGAGTCGACATCCAACTCGGCCTCCCCTTCTGCATCGGGGTCGGCGTCCATCTCGTCTTCCTCCGGGGTTTTCCCGTTCCCCTCCGACTCCTACTTTCCTTCGACCTCCGACTCCTCCGATTTCCTTCTGTCGCCCTCGGAGCTCGACAAATAGCCAACTAAGGCCTCCGGTGGGGTTGGTGCATCCTCTGGCGTGGTCGCCACGACCTCCGGTGGGCTCGGCGCATTCTCCGGCGTGGTCGCCACGGCCTCCGGTGCTATCGGTGTCATCATTTCAACCGGTATGCTTCTCCGAGACCCCAGGTGTGTGTCGTCGAGGTCCTGCGAGCTCAACCTCGCCCGACCTCCTCCGAATTCCTCCGGCGTCTTCGACCTCTTCACCAATCTCTTCCTCTTCGGTTCAGACTCCTCCGAACTCTCGGAGTCTCCCCGGATCGGAGCCTTCTTCTTCATCTCCTTCTCCGCGGACTCTCGATCGAACTCCAAGGCTGCTCGGCCTCAGAGAGCCACTGGGGCCATTCGGCCCGCGAGGGGAATTGCGCCCTCGCGCCGGTGAACAATCCTGTCACCGCCCAGTGCATGGCAAACAGCCGCTTCCGACTCTGCTCCACGTCCCTCCGAACATCAACCAGTTGTCGGTCCATCCTCCGCAAAGATACGCGGAGGTCGTCGATGCGCGTCGTGCGCGTCGGACCTCCGACGGACTCTGGAAGAATCTCTACGTCCGAATCGTTCAACTCGGCATAGGATCGCGCTTGGCAGTGATGGACGCGTTGTTTCTTCTTCAGCCGACTTGGGCCTGCGACTCCGATCGCCTCCGAGCTCCGAACCTGCTCGGCACGACGCTTGTTGGGTCGGGGATTTGGAACTTTGACTATCGAACACTTGAGTTTCTTCCTCCGACACCTGTTACAGGTGTGGTTGGCGCCCGGTTCGACGACGCATGGAACGCACTTTTCCTGGCATCGTTCGCACACTAAACCACCTCTGGTTAGCAAAATCCACCTCCGATAACTGCGACGCACCTTCACCCTCCGACAATTCCTTGTTGCTATCGTCCTCATTGTTCGGAGAGCCGACGCTCCCAGTCCGGCTCGTGGATTCGCCCCGTTGCGCATCGAGCGTGTCCAGCTCATCGTCCGCTCTCCTCCGATTGAGTTTCGCAGCGGCGGCGAGCCTCGCCGCCGCCTCCGCTAGCTCCCCTCCGCCACCAACTTCCTCTTTTCCGCCTCCTCCATCATCTCCCTGAGCTCCAAGAGCTCCGCCTCCCTCCGCGCCGTCTGTCGCTCTCTCCGACATTGTTCTTCGGTCGCTTCGACCTCCGCCGATGTGGCGTGGCGCTTCCCCTTGCGGTTGCCGTCGTTGTTTGGCCCGTTGCCCTTGCGATAATCTCCGGCGAAGGGTGGCATATCGGAGTGCGGAGTGCAGAGGGCGGAGAGCGGAGGTGGGAGAGCGGAGGCAAGAGTTGTTGATTGTTGCTGCGGTAAAAGTCAACAGCACGTGATTTTTTGATCTGACTCACTCGGAAGCGCGGACACGCGTCATCGCACGTCATCGGACTTCGGCGGATTCCCTCGGCCTTCGGCACATCCGCCGACCCTTATTTGATGCACACTGGCAGGGCTCCCTTGTGTTCCTTGAGGGCAAGGAACGCAAGAGGGGGATACTGTTATATTCGTGCACATGGACTTCGGTCCGTCTCCGACTTCCGGCCTCCGAATGTTCGGAGGTCGGAGACAGGAGATCATCGGGTTTTTACGCAATGAAGGTTTACTGAGCGTTTCCCGTTTATCCGTTTTTCCGTTCCATCTTAACTTCTCGTTTATTGTCTTGCTTAGTCAGCATACTTCTTCACCCAAATTTGGACTCTTGCTTATTGTTATGTTTTGATTTATCATATTTGGGTTAACAATAACGAACTTAGTATAAATACGCTTTAATATCCTCATGTACTTCAGTTTTATTATAAACGTTGCTTTGCTCCTTGCTTTGCTTCCGAGTCTTCCTCCGGTGTCCCTTCGGACTCCGTCTTCCTCCGTCTTATTCATCGGCCTAGGATAGTACGCACACCCTGACCTTCCTGTGGTGTTTGCGCTCACCTCCGATATTTCCAAACCGGAGACCTTCAGCGATAGCCCCCTTCATCTGCACGGGATATAACACACCGACCCCACCTTCTCTGCTGCCCCGCACTCCGAATATTACGGGAGTACCGTTCATCTGGGCGGCCAAGGAGTCCATTGTGCTGTCGCATTTAACAAACTCTGCATTTTTAAGAACAAGAAAAATGGTGCACCTTTTTCCGTTGCTGGCCACGAATTCATTACCCTCGCTGAAGCACCTCCCGCCGGCGTAATGTGGCCCAGGGAGATGAGGTATCCCTCCGATGGAGATCTTCGCCGCGAAATGTTTCGCATGACTTCGAACGACCCGCCTACCAATGGTGACACTGGATTTCCGACGCATTCCACTACTCACCAGCCTCCACTACCGATGTATGCTGATTGCCTGCATGCGCGAGCAGTATGGGAAGAATCAGTGTGCTTTTCTTTCCAAACTAATGTGCCGCAGGTGTGTCGAAGCCCTGTGGTCGAAGACACGGACTCCGACAGTGTATCCCTGCCCAAGCTGGTCGACCCCAATCACTATGACCATTGCAACACATCTTTGGACGGCGCTTCCAATCGCAAGATCTCTACGGACAATGATGTATCCCAGATGACTTCATCCGATGAGGCTGCAGCTCACACATCATGTTCTGATCCCACTACCTCCACCAGCACGACAGCCATGGAAGAGCTCGCCCAGGACATTGAACGCTGTGCCGCAAAAATTATGGCACTTACAGAAGGAGGACTTACCCCGAAATTCGTGGTTACCAACAATTTTGGGAGTGACAATGAGCTCGCCAAAGGACTTGGTACCTTCCACGAGAATCTGAGAACGTGTGCTGTCTGTAGCGATCCCCAGCATGAATTATCTACTTGTCTTTCCATTGTTGCGGACTCCGGAGCAGCGCCGGCAACACCAACAGCAGCTTTAAACGATGTGTATTATTGCTATGATGATGTGGTCCTGGATCCAGAGCTGATTCCAGCGAACTTAGATTGGAAGCAAAGCCCAGAGATGCGAAGATTTTTGCATGAAGCATTGGGGCCGGTCCTTGATGCCCTTCTTACCTTACGGCCGCTCGATGCCGCGCGTTACCTCGATTTGATCCAGACCACTCACAATGTTCGCACGACAATTCGGAGTCTTGCGGAGACCCTAGAGAAGCATTAGATTGGAGGTTCTGCAGCAGCAGCAGCAGCTACCGCGTTGATAAACAAGTTGGAAGCTGTGTTGAGTGGAAAGCAGGACAAGTAGGAGTTGGACCCCACAGCCACTGATCTGACAGCTGTCGATCCTGCTGTCACCACCGGATCACTGCTCACAGAAGCGAACCTTGTGTCCCATACTGCCGAAGTCGCTACCCCATCATTCAACTATCGCTGAGGCTGCCCCATCACGTGCGCTTGGTCGAGCTCTTCGGGTTCATGCGCCTCTTCCTCCAATTCTTACAAATTAGTATACAACCAACCTCACTGCACCGCGCCGCCACCTGATAATCAGCTGAGTCCTGCTGTAACCGAATGGTCAGTTACCAGTTCTGACTTCCACATAAATCTGAACGACATGATTAATGAATTAATTTCCAGGGCATTCACTGATCTCGGAAATGAAGCTTTATCTTCGTCGCTTTTTGTGGACTCCAGCCACAACGTTCAAAGTCTTGCTTCGCAGGAGGAATCTCTGTTGCTATCCATTGAAGATGCCTGCCCTATCCTCGAGAATTTCCATCATGATCCTGCTCACTCCGATTCGGCTACTCTCTCTTCCCCTGCCGACACTCCGAAAATTTTAATGGTGGCTGCTGATAGCACCGAACAGCCGTCGCTTTTTCAATCCAGTGATGCAACTAGCACAAGAATTTATTCGGATCTTCGAGACTGGGTTCAGCGGGGCATCGAACACCAAGACGAGCACATTCGTGCTGAGAACAGGGTTTGTGGAGCGCCTCTTCAGCACGTGCTGGAGGTGGTCCATCGAGATTTGCGTAGCATGGTGGATTATACAACGATGGCGGCTCAAGACTTGGCGCATTTCTGTAATTCCTCCAGCGTCGCCTCTAATATTTTTCCTCTGCCGGGCCCTGGCATTCCACCTTCGAATCCACCCCAGTCTGCGACGGCGGAATTTATTCAATTATCAATGCCTCCTTCGACTTTGACCGAATCCGAGCACAGCCTTAATTCGGTGATTGTCCCGCATGACGAGAACGGTTCCACGACACATTTATCTGCTGATCGGACCGAGAATCCCGGCCAGCGCAGCGGATGCGCTCCCATAGCTCAATCATCAGTCTCGGATATCACAAGGAATAAGTGCCAGCTGTCAGAAGAAGAGAAAGAAATTACTGAGCGGGGTAAACTGATGAAACGTTTTCGTAAGTACTCTTGCAAGGCCTTACAATGTGCTGTTGTTCAGCACGAAGCTTATAAATCAACAGGATTCTTGGATTCTTACTTGATTCAATTAATTGCCAGAGTACAATTGGGAATTCTGGAGGGAGCGCAGCACCTCGAGACCATGGTTCTCCATTGTTATGGAGTACATGAGGTATTCAATTATTTCGAAGCCATTATGGGTACTAATTACGCCGGTAATTCGAATTTTCAGCACGTTTTCCTCCCCACCTCATTAATCACCTGCTTCTCAGCAGCATTGAAGCTGCCAAGGCTCACGCTATTTGCTGCATCCTCGCAGAGCACCATCACAACAAATTACTGGTGCCTTTTCAAGAATGTCTCAGTCTTCGCTTCAAGAACGAGTATACGCTCTCGCAACTACTCGCTAGTACCTCCTTTCGTGATCGCAATGCGGGCATGCATACCCGCTACTGGGAACTCTTGCCGCCTCCAGAAGGTGCCTACTACGAGTATGAGGATTTGTCCTACTACACTAGCAGTAACAAAAGCTTCCCCTACGCTAGCAGCGACAATTTTCCATACCCGGACAGCGAGTACGATTCTCGCGCCTCTGAGTGGGCAAGCCCCGACAATCTGCCAGCGCTTGAGCCCATTCCTAACCTGCCTTACACCACCACTCCTGTGGATCCCGAATCAGATGTGATCGACACAACTGCGGCCGAAACACTTCCCATTCAGCTTCCACCGCACAAAACGCCTCTTCGCGTCCGCAATGCCCTCATCTACATCTACACAGACACTGAATCCGCCAATTCCGTTGATGACCCGGATAGTGTGCGCAACCGCGCTGATCGGACCGACCACATTATTCATGTGCGTCGCACTCGCGAGTGGGAAGATGGAGGAGGCAGTTATACAGATTGGACCATTGATGACGAGCAGCAGGCCATCGCGATCTGATGGTGCATCTTATTTTAATCCGTCTGCCGCAGAATCAAAGCTCATTCATTTCAGAATTCGATTCTCTGATTCGATCATTTCTCGGAGTACCGCTGGACCGGTATTTCCAACCCAATCCACCATTTCTCTGACTCCATCTTCCAGCGCCGCTCACACACGATCTGTGGCCATACAATCTCTCGAGACTGATAACAATCGACACATGTCCTTAGCGACACGTCAAATCTTCTCGCAACTATGTAGGACTTTTTTATTTCCAGATTCCGACACCGCCCATGCTCAGAACATGGTTCTACGATACCTTGATGATGACCATCAGCGACACGTGACCTCAAGCACATTCTTTCTCATGACTACACCCAGCACAACTCGGGGACCATATTGATCTGATTCAACTCAGAAGATCATTTCGTTCGATCCAACTCGAACACACGGTTGCAGAATTTCGACTTCATTTGGACTGTGATTTTGTACAACATGCATTCGAACGTACCCAAGTAGCCATAGCACCTGTACTAGGGACTTTAAATGCTACTCTGGATTTAATAAGGTGCAAAGGACTTAAAACTGAACAAGAAATCAAAGTGCTTCGAAATACGAGTTCTTTGCCAGCCTGTTACTCTTTTTCACGAGAGAATTTAACAAGCAAGCCTAGGATTTGTGAAAGAATGCAACAAGAAATTGAGGACAATTGGGTGGAGGAAGATGACGAATTTATATTCTACCCCGTGGAAATGCAAGATACTAACAGGAAGGAATACTAAATTTTCACCATGTACAAACAGGTGGATAAGAAAATAAAACCTGTCTCTACGACCTTCTCGCCAGAGTATGAAGTCAAATGATGCATACCAGAAGACCCTATGCTCACTTGCGCTGAATTAAGTCCGAATCCACCTCCTTTCACTCCGACTTCGCGTTTGAATGAAGAACAATTATGTTTGTTAGAAATTAATAAGGACAGATTCTTGACTCCAGAAGAAGAGAGAGTCTTTGAACGCGTAATGGAGCTAAATCAGGGAGCCTTGACCTTTGAAGATATTGAACGAGGTACTTTCAAGGATGAATACTTTTTGCCTTATAAAATTGCGACAGTACCACACGTTCCGTGGGAGTATAAAAATATTCCTATACCACCTGGGATATTAAAGAAGGTCATTGAAGTATTAAAATCAAAGATTGAAGCCAGTGTCTACGAAATGTGTCAGTCCTCTTATCAATCACAATGGTTCTGCATACTAAAGAAAAATGGAAAACTGAGGATTGTTCACAATCTTCAGCCATTGAACAAAGTTTCTATTCGCAATGCAGGAATGCTTCCAATTGTAAATGACTTCATTGAAGGATTTGCCGGTAGGCAATGCTATACGGTTTTTGATTTGTACTGGGGTTTTGATGTGCGTAAAATGGAGCCTGAGAGTCACGATATGACGGCTTTCATGACTTCATTGGGATTATTGCGAATCACATCCATGCCTACAGGTTATACAAATTCACCTGCCGAATTCCAGAAGTGCATGGTTTTTATTCTCCATGATGAAATCCCTGATGTTGCAAATATTTTTATTGATGATCTTCCAATTAAAGGGCTGATTTCACGATATTTGGATTCTGACAGGGAACCTGAACGACTCAAAGAAAATCCTGGAGTTAGAAGGTTTATTTGGGAGCATGCCCTTAATGTACACCGAATAATGTACAAGGTAAATTGCGCTGGAGGAACCTTCTCAGCGACCAAAGTCCAATGCTGTTGGGAAAAGGCCTTGATTTTAGGACAGACTTGTAGTCCAACATGGAGGACTCCAGATGTAAAGAAAGTTTCAGCAATTCTGGATTGGCCGCCATTACAGACTCCTCATGAAGTAAGGAGATTCCTTGGATTATGTGGAACAGTTCACATCTGGATACTCAACTATTCACTGATAATTCGACCACTCACGGAGCTGTATCAGAAGTCACAAGAATTTCATTGGGACGAGCGACGAGAGCAGGCATTTGCAAAAATAAAGCTCTTGGTTGCTAGTGCTCCTGCCTTGCGCCCAATTGACTACGACTCTGAGAACCCATTAATTGTGTCCGTAGATTCTTGCCGAGAAGCGACCGGAATGATCCTTTCACAGTTGGATGGTGAAGGAAGAAGAAGACCTGCTAGGTATGGATCATTACCGATGAGCAAATGAGAATCCAGGTACTCACAACCAAAATTAGAGTTGTTCGGCCTATACAGAGCTCTGCGTCATTGGAGGCTGTATATAATCGGAGCAGACGCCCTTCAGATTGAAGTTGACGCGAAATTCATCCAGGGGCTACTGAACAATCCTGATCTGCAGCCAGATGCTGCGATCAATCGGTGGATTCAGGGAATTTTGATGTTTCATTTTGCACTCATCCATGTACCTGCGACAAGATTCCAAGGCCCAGATACATTGTCGCGGAGAGGAATTGGAGGAAATGAAGAAGTTGAAAGTGATGATGACAGTTGGTTGGACGAGATAGCCTTGTTCACCACCGCAGGACCAGCAAAGCAACTTCCATATCATGAATCGGAATTGCCATCTTGTAATATGGCACGGAGGGATCAAGAAATACTATTGCGGAATATTCAGCATTTCTTGAAGACACTCGAAGCACCGAAATTTCCTACCTCCCAGAAACATCACTAATTTATTAGTCAGGCCACACGATATAGGATGCACAGACCAAAATTCTTAAAGCAAAATACCAAAGGACCCCCATTGGTGGTAGTTTTGGAGCCAAAAGCACGCTTAAGAATTTTAACCCAGGTTCATGATGATTTAGGACACCGTGGAATTCAGGCTATGTGGGAAAAAATGAAGGTTCGGTTCTTTTGGCCAAAAATGTATAACAATATTCAGCACCATATCACCTCCTGCCATAAATGTCAAGTACGCAACACTAAAAAGCTGGAAACTCCAGTCACCATCTCCACTCCAGTGGCACTATTCCAGACGATATACATAGACATCATGATGATGCCTGAGGCTCATGAATTTCGCATGATCGTGGCAGCCCGAGATGATTTATCGGGCGCATGTGAAGCCAGGGCCCTGAAAACTAAGACCGCCGATGATCTAGCATCCTTTTTCTGGGATTGCATTTATTGCCGATATGGATGTCCACAAAAGGTTGTCACTGATAATGGGTCAGAAGTGAAAGCGGGGTTTCAAAAATTAATGAAAAATATGGGTGGTCCGAATTTCGCCTTATAATAAGCATGCAAATGGACTGGTAGAACAAGGTCACTATACTCTTTGGGAAGCCATAGTTAAATCTGTGGAGGAAGACTGAGTTTATGGCCTGAAAAATTGTCTGCTGCGCTCTTAGCAGACCGAGTGACTGTGAGTTGAGTCACAGGTTTTTCACCCTTCCAATTAATTATTGCATGCAGCCGATCCTGTGCTGCCCTTTGACCTTGTGGAAGCCACGTTTATGGTAAATGGATTCCGGTCGGGAATGACCACTGTCGAACTATTGACACTCAGGATTCGCCAGTTTTCCAAACATGAGCGAGACATTAAATGAGCTTCAGAGACTCTGCATAAAGCATGTTTTCGTTCCAAGGCTCAGTTCAAAAAGCGGTTTATGAAGCAACTGCAAAGAGATGGATATAAACCCGGGGAGTTGGTACTGATTCGTAATGTGGGAATTGAAATGGAAGTAAGCTCCAAAAAGAAGACCGCTGATCGCTATTTCGGGCCATATGAGGTAGATCAGAAGAATTGAGGAGGAGCATATATATTAAAAGAACTGGATGGTGCCCCTTTCCGAAATAATCCAACAGCGGCTTTTCGGCTCTTGCCCTACATAACTCGCAACCATTGGTTCATGCGAACAGGCTGGATGGAGCAAGAGGAGTATAGTGACTCGGAATCAATCAAAGAAGACGAAGAATTGTTTGGATCATCCGATGATGACTAAATGGGGACAGGAAAAACAAAAATACCACCAGCGAGGAAGCCCAGATTTTTTTTCTTTTTTCTTTTGCAGCATGGAATTCACAGTGTCATCAATTTTGTATTGGAGTTTTAACTTTAAAAAGCTGACATAAATAGCAGAGAGAAAACGAACACACGCTCTTGCTTCTTGCCTTTCTCCCTCTCAAAAATTCGCTTCTACCTAAAAACTCTTAATTTGCTTTAACTAGCGCCAACTTTGTTCAACATGCTCGAGGTTAACGACAGCACCCGCTCTAGTCGTGCCAGCCTCTACGTACACTGTGGAGTTGAATCACCCCCTCTTACATCAAGCACCCGAAATTCCCCGGAGGTGAGGAGCCCATTTAAAAGATGTTGCAAAAATTTTCAGTATAAGCTCATGATTTCATGACCGTCATGACCAGCTTCCTATGACCGACGAAGAACAGCGTGAAGAATGGATGCTCCGAAACTACCACAGCACTCCCAATTTCATGTTCCATGCCCCCCCATATTTTGATGAGCTTGTTGCCATATCTATGGAGGAACTTCCTCCTCCCATTCCTGCTCACCCCTCTTCCGATATGACACGTCCAATCAGCCGCGTAGTCCTGCAGCCCATGGCTCCTATTCCCAGCACGCTGTCATGATCCGGCTTTTCAAAACCTTGAACACCGGTCCAGACCGCGATCACAGGAACACATTATCCCGCGACTGTGTCGCAGCAAGTCACACATAACACCGAATCCCTAAAGACGGACGACACGCTGATACGGCGCGTCTGGCGCTAACCGTGAAATCCCGCTATTTTGCGAGTCCTAGGACTATTCCGAGTCCTAGGGCTACCTTGCCCGGTGCTATACAATTAGGATCAGAGCTGAGCTCCGAAGCTGCTGGTCATATATCAATGATGCTGAGAGAACCGTAATGTTATCCTGGGCATACTACGGCTTGGTCCCATTCCATGGGGGTCGGCATAGTAGTCCGAGGGGTATCAGGAAGTTCGTTAGATGTAGTCCACAACCTATACCTAGGGGCGGTTACACTACAAAGAGCTAGGTATTACCAAGGGGGTTAAACCAAAAAGCCTAGACGAAGATTAAGTACCAAGTTAGACACAGACGGCTGGAGAACCAGTCCGAGGAACAATAAGTCACCGTCCAAGGACAAGGACTGTGACCGGACATGACCATGTTCGAGGACTTACTACAGTCCGAGGACTATGTTGAATAGGATACTTATGATGTCCCGAGGACCTTTGCGGGTGCCCCCAGACCGCTCATATGGGCAATAGGAGACATTATTGACGTCTGAGGAGCCCTTGCAGGTGTCCACTGACCGCTCACACGCTTACAACAAGAACACTTAGATGTCCTAGGAGTCCACCGCGGATGTCCCGGGCCTGCTCTAAGTCGTTCCATGGACACACTTCCGGTGGATCCTGGGAATGATCAGAACATGTGACGGACGCGACACATCCCAAGGAACCAAACTAGACCAAAGTGATTGGTGGATGATCGATCACAGCAGGCTAAAACATTGAGGCTGAGCCGTCGAGGATGTAGACAGCCGGCAGAGATACTCCGTGGCTTACTCACTAAGCTGGACAAATGAGATGGATTAGCAACCATGCCGGGGCAGGACGCAAGTGTCCGAGGAGCCGGGACGAACACAAATAGGTTCGGCCAGTCCGAGGGCATTTGAAATATACCCAATATAGGCCCTAGGAGTCAAAGGATATGACTACTAGGTGCCGAGGACACCCAAAACTAGAGCGGCTCGCCGCATATACCCTTCCTATCCCGCCCAGACTGTCTGTTTCTCTTATCTCATCGTATTTCTCATTACTCAGTTCCACTCTGTCATGTACCTCTCTATTTACTATAAAAGACCACATAGAACACGCCCTACAGCAGTTCATTCGTGCCCCAGTTCTTGCCTAGGCGGTTGCCAGCAGCATTTGCTTGTCCAAGGGCCTTGTGTTCTCTGTATCAGCGCGGAGATTCATTTATAAAACCTATCCTCTTGTGTAGATTCATTAACAGGAAGTTCAATTGTTGGCTACTCTGTGCTTTAAGGTTATCTAAGCCCCTACTGTGTTGTGGTCCTGCTGCAGCAGTTTGTATTCAAAGGTCCCTTGTTAAGTGGCAAGGTCAGGCATTGGAATCAACCCCGTTTAGCAGGTTGGTCGTGTATCAAACGAGCCATTGGAATCAGCCCCGTTTAGCAGGCTGGTCGTAGATAACTCTTGGAATCAACCCTGTTTAGCAGGTTGGTCGGAGTTCCCAGACCCCTAGGCCCCATTGTTGGCAGTCCTAGGACACTTTATCTCTCTCCCACCCCCACATTCCGTGGCCCGGGAACCCCAAGTTTGGTAGTTTGCAACTACTGGAAGCTCCTAGGACAGTTCTATTTGAACGTCTTTGAGTTGATCTCTGTCCCAACGCCCCTCGAGGAGTTCAATCTTACCTGTATACTTCAGGACGACCCGAACTTACTTGTTAGCACTTTGTATTGGTTTTGTTGTTGGTGTGTGTTGGTTGTTTTGGTGTCTGTTACATAGCAGCATCTCAGTCAGTCCTAGGCACGGCCATACTTAGGTGCACCGTTTCAACGCGACCTCGATATCCGACAACTCGCGATCACATCCCTGTCGCTCGAACCCCTCTTCAGTTTCAACAATAGCCCTTTACGCCTCACATAGGGTATATTGAAACATAACACATAGGGTTGATACGATCGGACTCCTAGTTATATTAGTATATAAGCCCGAGGTAGAAACTCCTGTACTTTAGATTCTACCTTGTCTAATCTCAGGCTTTACCTTTGCTTGACTCTTGTTCCCTCGGGATTACAAGGAACGCTGGATTCTCACCTGTGGCACTATATACGGCGCTGCCTACGACCTCGCATCATCTTCCTCAGCGGATATCACTCCGTCTTCGGCTCCTATCAGTTCCCACCTGTACGACACTCGTGGCCTTACATCCCAGGACCGAACGAGGAAGCTGTTTGTCTCGTACTATGGCAACAACGGCCTATAGGCCGGCTTGAGTCGTCCAAATAGTAATCCTGCCGGGGTTTAACAACCTGTCTAGTAACCTGTGCGGTCGCCGAGTAGTAGTACGAGACGAACAGCTTCCTCGTTTGGTCCTGGGATGTAAGGCCACGAGTGTCGTACAGGTGGGAACTGATAGGAGCCGAAGACGGAGTGATATCCGCTGAGGAAGATGATGCGAGGTCGTAGGCAGCGCCGTATATAGTGCCACAGGTGAGAATCCAGCGTTCCTTGTAATCCTGAGGGAACAAGAGTCAAGCAAAGGTAAAGCCTGAGATTAGACAAGGTAGAATCTAAAGTACAGGAGTTTCTACCTCGGGTTTATATACTAATATAACTAGGAGTCCGATCGTGTCAACCCTATGTGTTGTGTTTCAATCTACTGACAGGGATGTGATCATGAGTTGTCGGAGTATCGCGATCGCGCGTTATCCGGTTGCTCGGGATTTGAGGTTTAGCCATAAAATGTATAGGCGACCGGTATGTGATCGCAAGTTGTCGGGATATTGAGGTCGCATGTCATCTGTCTTTAGGGATTTGGTGCTATGTGTGACTTGCTGCGATGCGGTCACAGGATAATGTGTTCCCGTGATCGCGGTCTGACCCGGTGTTCAAGATTTGAAAAGCCGGATCATGACATACTACTACTCGGCGACTGCACAGGTTACTAAACGGGTTGTTAAACCCCGGGCGGAATTACTATTTAAACGACTCAAACCGACCTATAGGCCGTCGTTGACACACGCCAACCGCAGATTTTCCGCAGCATTTCGAACATGTCACCCTCGAGCACATATTGACCGAGGCCATCCCTTTTGCGTATTTGGTCCCCACATTTCCAGACGACATGCAGGCTGCCGTTAGCGCACCACCAAGGTTGGTAGTCTGCTTCATCAACTTTGGGGCTCATCGTCGTGGAATCCTTCCCACTCTATGGCATGGAGCTGGAGCACCTCCTCCCGTACCAGCTTTCTCTGCTGCAACCAACAAACAGGGCAGGGTCTTGGAAGTCGTCACTATCCAATCCATTATGTTAGACACCAGCACTCCTTTGCGCCAGATGGTTACTCACCCATCGAGGAAGCTGGAGGAGGGGATGACAATGGAGTTCCATGGGTCACTCACTGGGTATTGGGGTATAACGAGTTGGAGGTACAATGACCGAGGAGGGGTTATTATGCTGTGGCTCAGCATGGCGCTTCGCGCATGGGCTCTTGTTTGTGTCCCCAGTTGCCACGTGCATTCTCCGAGTCTGGCTAAACCAGCCAAAATGTTCTTATGCTCCCTTGCTACCGCCTTTTCAACTGAACATTTCATCCTACCAAATGACATCAAGGTCGAACATGAGATTGATGAGTTGGATTAATATTGTACATTCTTTTTCTTTCCTCTTTCTATGCAAATTGAATTTGTCTGTGTCTAACTTGGTACTTAATCTTTGTCTAGGCTTTTGTTTAACCTCCTTGGTAATACCTAGCTCTTTGTAGTGTAACCTGCCCCTAGGTATAGGTTGTGGACTACATCTAACGAACTTCCTGATACCCCTCGGACTACTATGCCGACCCCCATGGAATGGGACCAAGCCGTAGTATGCCCAGGATAACATTACGGTTCTCTCAGCATCATTGATATATGACCAGCAGCTTCAGAGCTCAGCTCTGATCCTAATTGTATAGCACCGGTGTCAAGTGGAAAATTTGTTTCCCTTAGAGCACCTGGAAATAATGTTATTCGAGGTTACCCTAATAGTTCGATTCTCCAAAGAAGGAACTTCCTTTCTTAGGATTCGGTGGTGAGTGGGCTGATTCGAGAAGCTTGTCAAATGCTTACGTTACCCGAAACTAAATTAATTAGCTTGTGGGAAAATTCACGTGACATATTTCGCGGGTGCAATGGAGATTGGATGTACGGTGCGTTGATAAGGCTTAAGATAACTTAAGAGTTGAAGCACACGTATGAGAATGTGAAGTAGATTTATTCTGGTGCTAGGACTAGAACAAGTAAATAATAGATTGGGGGTGCTAAGTAGCAGAGAATCAGCTCATTTCGTGGGTCCTTATATACCTTTCAAAAATGATGACTAATCCTAATTGTGTAATTCATCTGACTCCCTCTGACTTACTCACCTCATGTTTGCAGCATGTTTTCCTGTCTGAGTCATTATGATGATCTGATTGATTGATCCGTTTTCCCACAATCTGTATTGATCCAATCGAATTTGGCTGGTGTGTGTAAACCCGCTCTCTACTCACGCATGTTTACTCATACCTTCGGCCCCAAACATTATGTAACGGTGTTCTAGCTCACCGTCTCCCCTCATCTACTCTACCTCCCTGCTTGTACTTTTCTCTGCAACTACACCCTGATAAAAGGGTCTTATTGTTCTCCTGTCTGATCTTAGTGTTTCTGGCTCACGCTGGTGAGCCTGTTTCCACTTTTTGAACAATATTCATCTTTTTCTCCATCGCATTGTTACAACACGGCGATATCGCCTAGTTGATCTCCACCGTCCCCAAACGTCCCCGCCGTCCCCCTACTGCTTCTGACAACCTTCCTTGAAGGTCGCCGTACCGTCACCGTCCCTTACCACCACCGACCCACTGCCACGTCACCACCCTGGCAGGCCGTACCCCATCTGTACCGAACTCGCTCTTAACGCGAGGCCAATCCAAGGCAATCGGAGACCGCCGCAGTACTTCTCCCCTCACCCCTCTTGTCGAGACCCCACCACCGAAGACGCCGACCGGGTCACCATCCCCATCGCCCCCATCACCACCGACCCTAAAGACTGCCCCCGCTCATCCCGATTCCTCGGATTCTGACTTCTCCCCCCCACCGCGCCCCCGCCAACCGAACATGACGAAATACGCCACAGTTGAAGTGACCGCCGGCAAACCCCCGATCTTGACCACGGGAGAGTGCACCCCTGCGCTTGTCCGCAAGTTCGAGGTTGCGTTCATGAACTACACCACTGTCAAGGCCGTCACCCCTGAGAACCAGATGGCTACTGCCGTCGGGTTGTTCGAAGACCATCGCATCCAGGACTGGCTCACCATCGACAGTGAACACGCGCGCGTACTAGCGCTGACGTTCAAAGAGTTCATGGCCGAGCTCCGCAAGCGCGTACTTCCCCCCGACTGGGAGCGCAACGCCCGCGTGGCTATGATCTCCCGCCGTCAACTCGAGAACAAGTCGTTCTGGGACTTCCAGACGGCTGTCCGTGCCCAGAACTCCCTCCTCGTTGGTACCACCTCCCACTTCGATGATAACAAACTCCGCACGCAGCTCGAGGCCGTGATGCTCACCGATCTCATGGAAGATTATGAAGACGATCCCACCACCAAGCACATCGCCGTTTTCTCCGACTGGCTCAACGAGGTCAAACGTGTCGACGACCGGCGCACCCGCATCATCTCCCGCCTCCGTGCTGATCGTAAGCGCAACGCTACGAGCGAGGCGCAGGACCAGCAGCAACAGAAGCGCCGTAATCGCAATGTCAAGGCCCCATCGTCGAACGCCCCCTCCACTTCCACTTCCTCCGACGCCAAACGTTGCCTGAAGCTCACCGAAACCGAAAAGTCCCTCCTGTACGCGAACGCTGGCTGTTTGAAATGCCGCAAACCCTTCGTCACCCACCACTCCGCGGATGGCGTGTGCGACTTCCCCTCCGGCGAGAACTACCACGCTGTCACGCAGGCTGTCATCACCAGGGCAATAGCGAAGCTCACCCCGGAGGAGTGCACCCGCTTCAATGTTGCACGCCCCGCCAAGACCACGACCGCTCCCGCCATTGCCGCTGTCATGCCCGACGTCGATGACCCGAACGACAGCAGCGGCACCACTGACGGGGACCTTTCCGGCCGCGTGAGTCCCTCTCACCGTATCCCACATCTGTTCTGGGACTTCTGTTTGGAAGCGCCCATGACGAACCTCCCTTTTGCCGTCCGAGGACTTATTGATAATGGCTGTCACTTAGTATTGATCGACCCCGACCTCGTTGACAAGCTCGGGTATCGGCGCTTCAAACTGCAGAGCCTGAAGTCGTCGGCGTCGCAATGAACGATGACACAACCAGGACCTCTACCTTGACCGAATATGTGAAGTTCGCCCGATATCGACAGATCTTTCTTGGGAATCCCGATCCGTACGTGCCCTCATCGCTCCTGGCCTTTGCGCCCCCGTTGTTCTTGGCCTCCCTTTCCTCACACATAACCACATCGTCATCGATTACCACGAGCGCACTGTAATAGATAAGATTAACAATTATAACCTCTTGAACCCCGCTCCTCCACCTGCCCCGAAGCCTCCGCTGATCAAACTCCGTGATCGTTTGAAGAAGACGAAGGCGGACCACAAACTAATGGCCGCTGAGCTTAAGAGCATCTGCGCCATACACCACGAGATGCTAGTGAAAGGGAAACTATTCGAAACCGTAAAGGAAGTTGATGTCATTGAGGCCGTGCGCGAACGAGTGCGCGTCTTGGCCGAATGGGAGAAATACCAAAAAACTCGGAGATAAACTCAAAGAGAGTTTTCGCCCGATTTTCGAGCCCATCCCACATGTGAACGACCTACCAACCGAGGTCAATTGCGAAATTAAAATGAAAACTGCCTACACTTCCATATCTAACCGGTCTTATCAGAGCCCGCGGAAGTATAAGGAAGCATGGCAGACCTTGATCCAAAAACATTTGGATGCTAGGCGTATCCGACCCTCCAATTCCTCGTTCTCTTCCCCCGCTTTCCTGATACCGAAATCCGACAAGAATGCGCTGCCACGCTGGGTCAATGATTTCTGGGAATTAAATGCAAACACGATACATGACGTCTTTCCCCTGCCCCGTGTCGATGACATTCTGGCAGATTGCGCGAAAGGCAAGATATGGTCCACAATCGACTTTACAGATAGCTTTTTTCAAACACGACTGCACCCCGACTCTGTGCATTGACGGCCGTGAGCACTCCCCTGGGCTTGTATGAATGGCTTGTCATGCCACAAGGCTTGCGCAACGCGCCTTCCGTCCAACAACGTCGCGTCACTGCTGCTCTCCGCGAGCACATCGGGAAGATCTGCCATGTCTACCTCGATGATATCGTGATCTGGTCTAACTCTGTCGAAGAACACACAAGACACGTACAGATAATATTTGATTGTCTCAAGAGCAATCACCTCTACTGCAACGAGAAGAAGACGAAGCTTTTCTGCCTCGAAATCTCGTTTCTCGGCCACCGTGTCTCTCAGAACGGGATCGAGCCCGATAGGAGTAAAATTGAGCGCATTATTAACTGGCCCCAGCCTAAGTCTTCGATGAATGTCTGCGCCTTTCTAGGAATCGTACGCTACGTTGCTAAATTCCTGCCGAACCTCGCATTCCACACAGAGGTGCTCACCCAGCTGACAACAAAAGCAGCGGATAAGCGTTTCCCCGAATGGACGTCTGCACACCAATTCGCCTTCCAAGGCGTCAAAGATATTGTAACGAGCGCAGACTGCTTGACTGTAATCGACCAGGAGACATGGAAATTAACAAGATTTTCGTCACTGCTGACGCGAGTGACAAGCGCTCCAGCGCTGTCCTGTCTTTTGGCCCGACTTGGGAAACCGCGCGGCCAGTTGCCTTCAATTCGATGACTTTCAAGGGTGCGGAGTTAAATTACCCCGTGCACGAGAAAGAATTACTTGGAATCATCCGTGCGCTTCGGCGCTGGCGCTCCGACCTCATTGGTTCGCCTATCTTCATCTATACCGACCATCGTACTCTAGAAAATTTCAATACCCAGCGCGACCTCTCTCGCAGACAGGCGCGGTGGATGGAATTTATGTCGCAATTTGATGCCAAGATAATCTATGTCAAGGGCGAGGATAACACGGTCGCGGACGCCCTGTCCTGCACCGACTTCCTTGAGAGCTCTGAAGCTGAATTGAACGCTACGACCCAGTTTGAAGATGTCGAGGATATGCACGCGGTTGCTTCTCTCATCTCGACAAGGATTGACTCTCCCTTCCATGCTGCACGCTGCCTTGCTCGTACACGCATCCGCGACGAATGCGACTCGCGCCCCTGGGCCGCTGCGATAATGGAAATTGAAGCTGATACCGAATTCCTCGACTCTATTCGTGCCGGCTACAAAGCCGATCCCTGGTGTGCCAAGTTTGCCAGCGTCACAAAAAGCATTCCCGGCCTCCGTGAAGAAAGCGGTCTGTGGTACATCGGAGACCGCCTCATCGTACCTCGTGCTGCAAAAATTCGGGAAACCTTGTTTCAACTCGGACATGACGCACTGGGACACTTCAGTTTCGATAAATCGTACAAGGCACTACGTGACGGCTACTATTGGCCAAATATGCGCCGGGACCTCAAAGAGGCTTATATCCCTTCATGCCCAGACTGTCAACGGAACAAATCGAGGACCACTAAACGCGCCGGTCCACTGCACCCTCTGCCAGTCCCTGACAAACGGGGCGACTCTGTCGCAATCGATTTTATTGGGCCTTTACCTGAAGATAATAATTACAACTGCATTGTCACTTTTACGGACAGACTCGGTGCCGATATCCAAATCGCACCGACCCGGACGAACATCAGCGCTGAAGATTTTGCCCTACTGTTTTTTGACAAGTGGTATTGCAAAAATGGGCTGCCTCTTGAAATTATATCCGATAGAGACAAACTATTTGTTTCGAAATTCTGGAAGGCTCTTAATGAACTCACCGGTACCAAACTTAAGATGTCCTCATCTTTCCACCCCGGGACGGATGGCGCCAGCGAACGGACAAACAAGACTGTTAATCAATGCATACGCTACCACGTCGCCCGCAACCAGAAGGGCTGGGCGCGTGCTCTACCGCGTGTCCGCTTCCACATGATGAATTCTGTCAACAAATCCACTGGATACTCCGGTTTTGAACTACGCATGGGCCGCTCCCCACGTATTATTCCGCCTCTCGTCACCGGCTCCGCTGCGAGACGTTCCGAGGAAGAAGTCTCTGCCGCCGAAATAATACTGCAATTAGAACGTGATGTCGCTGATGCCCAAGATAATCTTCTGGCCGCGAAGTTCACACAAGCCGAACAAGCGAACAAGGACCGTGGCCCAGACCCTGATTACTCTGTTGGGCAGCGTGTCAAGTTATCCACAACGAACCGGCGTGGCCAGTATGTGCGTGCAGGCAACAAGGACGACCTCCGCGTTGCAAAATTTATGCCCCGATTTGACGGCCCTTACAATATCACCGGCGTTCACCCTGAGGCCTCGACCGTAACCCTCGACATGTCCGGTCAACCTGGCGTTTTCCCCACCTTCCACACCTCCGAGGTCGAACCCTACATCGAGAACGACCCAGTACTCTTCCCCGGCCGTGAACTCCCTCGACCCGGGCCCTTGGTTACTTCCGACATCGCAGGCGATGAAGAATGGGAGATTGCTGATATTATAGACGAACGTAAACGTGGACGAGGCGTGCAATATCTGGTGCGCTGGGCCGGCCATGGGACTGAAGACGAACATTGGCTCCCCGGGCGCGAACTCGCCGAAGCTGAAGCACTCGACCGATGGATTGCGCGGAAGGATGCTGGATCTGGATAATTTTCTTCTCAATGTTCTGGCGGCCGGTGACTCTCCCCACGCTGGGCCTTGGGCATCGCGCACACATTTTTACTGTACGTTACTTATTTTTCCTTTCTCTGGTTGAACTGTGGTGGTATGGACCAATTTTTACGGACGGGGAGGGTGTAAACCCGCTCTCTACTCACGCATGTTTACTCATACCTTCGGCCCCAAACATTATGTAACGGTGTGCTAGCTCACCGTCTCCCCTCATCTACTCTACCTCCCTGCTTGTACTTTTCTCTGCAACTACACCCCGATAAAAGGGTCTTATTGTTCTCCTGTCTGATCTTAGTGTTTCTGGCTCACGCTGGTGAGCCTGTTTCCAGTGTGGTCTTTATGCCAAACAAAATTCAAATGGCACATCTGCGACGGACAGATTAAAAATTTTGACTGTCCTCAGTCATGCATAAGACCAATCCAGACGGCTGGATGGAACCAGTTCGAGGAACTATAAGTCACCATCCAAGGACAAGGACTGTGACCGGACATGACCATGTTCGAGGACTTACTGCAGTCTGAGAACTATGTTGAATATGATACTTATGATGTCCCGAGGACCCTTGTGGGTGCCCCTGGACCGCTCATATGGGCAATAGGAGACATTGTTGATGTCTGAGGAGCCCTTGCGGGTGTCCACTGACCGCTCACACGCTTACAACAAGAACACTTAGATATCCTAGGAGTCCATCGCAGATGTCCTGGACCACTCTAAGTTGTTCCATGGACACACTTCCAGTGGATCCCGGGAATGATCAAGAACATGTGACAGACACAACACGTCCCAGGAAACCAAACTAGACCAAAGTGATCGGTGGATGATTGATCACAGCAGGCTGAAATGTTGAGGCTGAGCTGTCGAGGATGTAGACGGCCGGCAGAGGTACTCCATGGCTTACTCACTAAGCTGGACAAATGGGATGGATTAGCAACCATGCCGGGGCAGGACGCAAGTGTCCGAGGAGCCAGAACGAACACGAATAGGTTCAGCAAGTCCGAAGGCATTTGGAATATACCCAATATAGGCCCTAGGAGTCAAAGGATATGACTACTAGGCACCGAGGACACCCAAAACTAGAGCGGCTTGCTGCGTATACCCTTCCTATCCTGCCTGGACTGTCTGTTCTTAGGGTTACTCTGCGAGCAGAAATAGAAAAAGAAAAGGATTAGGATTTAGAGTTGATGGGTGACATAACATAGTGACAAATAGTGATCCCCGCTTTTTCTCCCTTTCTCTGCCCGTTGTGTCGCGTCCTCAGTGCCTCTTAAAAGCCCAAATGCCCCGGAAGGATGCGGCCAACTGGACTGCACACCCCGAGGACCTTACACATGCTTTCCAATTCCTCCTTGACCAGAAAAGCCATGTCGGCAATGGCAGAAATTTCGATAAAACAGTCTTCAATGAAGTCGCTAAGCACATGGCCAAGAAGTACCCGCCCCAGACCGGTGGACCGAAAACAGCAGACTCTATTATGAGCAAGTGGAAGGAGGTGCGCAACAATACAGCTCAATTTTGTCAGATGATGACTTTTTTATTGCAGGCCCGTAAACTCCATGACTTCATCCTCCAGGCTAAACAAAAGCGGTACCCAGGCGTGTCGGGGTGGACATACACCGACGACCTTGGATTCAACATCACGGACGACGACCGCGATGTTTGGAAGAATTTTAGCAAGGCTCATCCGCATTTCAAGCCATTTGCGACATGCAGATGGATTCACTTCAAGCAGTGGATGAGATTCTTTCTTGCTTGCCCGTGGCCGTTACATTTTTCACGGCGGGGCTACACAGCCTGCAGAGTCTGATATTGCGCCCCCAGAGCAGTCCCAGGACGACGACACTGAGCAGCGCTCCGACAATTCTCAGCAGGGTTCCGACGACTCTCAGCCATTCTCGGACTGGTCCCAGACCAACTATAGCGAGTCTCAGGCACCCAACATCGACTCTTAGCCTTCTCAATCAACTGTCGCTCATCATGTTCCTGCCGCCATCTCTGCGACACCGGCTTCCGCTTTGAAGTGTGTGCTGTCTGACGACGTCGAAGCTCCTTGGAGCAATAAGCGCACTAGGACCACGGGTCCCGAGTCAATCCTCGCCCTCGGCCGCTCTGTTGACAGTATTGGGAAGGTGATAGCGACGACTTTCGCTCCGCATAAATTGTCTGCCATGTCCCCAACAAAAAAGGTTGAGGCGGCTCGCAAATTGGCTTTGGAGGATATGGATGGTGGATATATTGGTGCGCTGGAGCGCACCTGCCTCAACATTTTGTTTGGGCATGATACTAGTGCGGCAGATGCATACATTTCCGATGGGGATCCTTTCTTGTGTGCGGTGATGGCACACACTGGGGACAATAAGCAATATACAGGCCCTGTATATGCTCAGGATATGCTCAGGATATTACAAACATCCCCAGTATATACCCGCAATATCCGGTGGCCGGATATGCTCTGGATATTAGCCAATATACCGGGGATATCTGGAGCCAGGATATGCCCAGTATATTAGCTAATATCCAGAGCATATCCTTACAATATCCTGAGGTCTGATGGCTACCATATATGGACTCAGGATATGCTCAGGATATTGTAACACAACATGTACAAACAATGTCCAAAAATGGAAATAAAGACCTGCCTTGTAAGGAGAAGGCTCAGCCAAGTGCAATCTGAAACTTGATGCTAGGGTTAGGGTTTCCTTATAGGGGAGTAGATAAGATAAGATATACCTTATAAGGAAACCCTAACCCTAACTTTGATTTTCCCAATTTCCTTCAGCTGAGCCTTCTCCTTACAAGGCAGGTCTTTATTTCCATTTTTGGACATTGTTTGTATATGTTGTGTTACAATATCCTGAGCATATCCTGAGTCCATATATGGTAGCCATCAGACCTCAGGATATTGTAAGGATATGCTCCAGATATTCCTGGTTCCGGTTTACACTGGGGACAATAAGCAATATACAGACCCTGCATATCCTCAGTATATCCTCAGTATTTTACAAAAATCCCCAGAATATACCCCCAATATACAGGGTTTGTATATGCTCAGTATTTTGCATAAATCCCAAGTAAATACCCAGAATATCCGGGGTCCAGATATACTCAGTATATTAGCTAATATCCTGAGCATATCCTTACAAAATCCTGAGCCCATATATGGTAGCCATCAGACCTCAGTATTTTGCAAGTATATTGCGACCAAACAATCTAAAAAAAGATAGGAACAATTGCTTAACTGGGGAAAAATGGTTGTCACAATTACAGTTCCTATAAAAGGGTTCTGATGTGTGGCTGTGCCATTGGAGGCTATAAAGTTGCTGTGTTGTATGATGTTTGTACCAACACCTCTTCTCCATATTCTGTCATGTTCTCCTTGATTTATTTTCTTTCCGATTATCCGCTTTGGCAGCAGAGACATTGGGGTACCTGGCTTTGGCAGCAGGCTACTGTTTTCTTATTCTCCTGGTTGCCAGCTTTAGCAGCAGGAAATCAGGAGACAGCCTACTTTGGCAGCAGGCTGTGTTTTCTTCTCTTTCCATTCTTTGGCTTTGGCAGCAGGCCACAATCTGTTTCTTTTCTTTATCACTTCTAGCTACTAGATTTCCCTCCAGCACCATGTCTTTTCATAAACCTTACAAATGGCATCATTCATATTTTCTGAATTCAGAAGAGAGGTAGGTATACTCAGAAAGTGTCTCATAGAAAATGATCAAGAGGAGCAGGTGAAGTATAAATATGGGGGGCAGTGTGTGACACAGTGTTATGCATTACCATAGTGTCATGGGTACAGGTGTGATGGGTATGGATACAGTATGGTTCTCAGGGGAAACCTAAATACTATACCCATGACCATAAAACTTGCAGTTATTCCAGATTAGGACAATTGACATAAATGTCTCTGAAACAGCTATCCATGCACATATGTGCCTCCCCCATCTATTACAGGTGATATTAGGAATTTTTAGCTTCAATTACACTTTCACACTCTCACACCAGTAAATGGTCACCGGGGTCATTAATAACAGTTTCATTGAATTGGCCCAGAACTGTGGTTAAATGGGGTGGAATGCAGTTTTATGTATAAACATTGTAGTACATACACTTCCACCATTATATGTGCCAGGTCCCCGAAAGGCACCCAGGGAAAGGGATTTGGCAAGAATTTCCTAATCCGGAACAAAGTGTAGCACTATTTGTTGTGGCCTTGATGGGATTGATCTCGCTCATTTTGACTCGTATTGGGGCCTCTGAGGGTCGCATAAATCCGGATAAATATAAGAAAAATAGCATATATACACCTGAACACATTAGGATGCATATAAAGACATTCAGCAACCCCTGTAACACAATATTACAATATATATATATAACCATGGTTAATTACTATACCTGCGGAGCCATAGCCCTAAGATATAGGATGAACAAGATGGATGTAGCCATGATAAGTGTTCAGTAATGTCCCGCACCTAGCCATCCAGCTGGCTAGAACCATAGCCTGATACCTGGCGCTCTTGCGGGCTTCTGGGCACCCCTTCCCTCCCAATGGGGTGCATTTAGGCGTATTTGTACTGATGCCGATCTATAGTGGTATACAGTAGTATACATGATCAAAAAGTTGGCTGTATATTATTGATGGTTCTACTGCCACTTTGGGGGTGCCTCAATGGGTTCCCACGCTCCACCTCAATATCTCCATTGCATCCGTTGGTCGGTTATCGGCTGTGCTCAGCACCTCGTCGCGCTTGCTCGCTTTGTTCACGTGACCGTTTACCGCCCCGCTGCAGCCCGCCCGCGTCGAATAATAATAATCGGGAACCGCCAGAATGCAGCATTATACCCGTGAGATGCAATTATGGTCTCTTTTGGCCCCTCTTCCTTGCTCCTGCGCCCCGGTTCGCGCGATATTTGCACCTGTTGAATCCCGGGTTCCGCCTCGGCATCGTCGGCACCCTGCTCCCCCTCCCCGGGGAATTGATTTTTATGTGCCACGCCTCGACAAGCATGCGCAGGACTGCACACTGCTTCTTTATATCCCTCTTCCTTGCTCCCACGTCCGGGTCGCGCGATATTTGCGCTTATTGAATCCCGGGCCTCCGCCTCAGCATTGTCGGCACCCTGCTCTCCCTCACCGGGGTTTTTTTTAGGGTGCCACGCCTCGATGTAGTCTGTAGTTTACCGCGTGCCTGATGTAGGGAGCTCGACCTTATTACATAATCGTCGGACTTTGAATTATCGACGAGGCTTTCCTCCTGCATGGCGGCAATACAGGCTATATATGAAGAGGCCAAATCCCTTAGAATTCCAAAAAAAAGCAATTTGTGCCCTCAGAATTCCTGTTACAGAGGTCGTTGAGGTGCAAAGTTGTTACCGGCGGTTCACATCAAAATTCGGCCTCACGGTTTTGGGATCACCTGGGAAAATATGAGTGTGAAAGTTGCTGGTTCTCGTGGTTGGGTGAATAATCCCCAAGAAAATCGACGAACAACGCGCTCTAACCCTCATTTCTATGTCCGAGAAATTCAAGATTACATAATAAGGCTGACCTCCAATCAACTGATCAAGGCACTCAACAGACTACAACATGCGAGGTACGAGCTACTTCTGTTGTAACGTCTGTCTACGAGAGACTAGCCTCGACGAGTATTCGCACTGCACACTGCTCCCTGATATCCCTCTTCCTTGCTCCCATCCCCGGGTTCCCCCTATATTTGCGTTTGTTGAATCCCGAGCCTCCCTCGGCATCGTCGGCCACCCTCCTTCCTCTCTTTTTCTTTATTCGACTCCCCTGTAGCCTAGGAACCATATCAAGTCAAGAATCTATGAATCAGATTTTTATTACGCCTGCGGAAATGCGATAATTGTGCGAGAAGCAGAGAGATGAGGAAAGACCGATACGCTCCTCACTACTGCCCTGCCCATTTGCTTTGTGGTTATCTTTGTATAACAGTTATGTCTCTGGAAGTCAAATATTCTGGTTTACTTCGGTCTTGAGATCGACTCCCCTTATGGTCTGTTTTTATTTATTCATCCTTCCCTTCCCTCTAAGTCGTTCTCGACTTTTTTTTTTTGACCAGAAGAGGCACAAATTACAATCATATTCAGCAGAGTAAACTACAGTTACAGTAGTCAGAATCTACGATTGAACTTCTCGTAATAAGTGGCCATCCCCTCCAGCATCCAGGTCACGTCTGCGACGGCGTCTTCCCATTCTCCCATCCCCACCTCGGAATCATGTACCCCAGCCTTCAACGCACACCCCCAGAAATAGAGGCCGGCAAGCAGTGTTAAGGTGCCGTTGACCCCCCACTGGTACAATGGTCCCCAATCCTTCCCGCCCTCGCCATACTCTCCCCCGCTTGACCACTTCCCGTCCCTCCCTTTCTCCCTCCATCCTGGCTGCAACGAGGTCCACCACAATCCCCACTTCTCTGCGAACAATGCGACGTCGCTGATGACTGGCAGGGAGCCGCGTCTCCCCCATCCGCCTGCGATCCAAATCCCCAGCTGCGCCGGGCGCCCTTTGCTGGAGAGATTTGTCGGCCCATGCTCGAAGCGGGATGCATACTCGATGCGAGTCCAAGCCGCAATTAGGGCATCAAAATGGCACCCAAGATCCTGTTTTGAGAGCACCGCCCGACCATCCACAAACCACGGAGGAGCGGACGGGGGGCAGGGCATCAGCGTCAACCGCTCCGCTGACATTTCGATTGGTGCCGAGCCGCGCACAGGCCCCGTGTCATCAAGGCTCGCTGGCGCCGTTGATAGTGGTGTGATGGGCGTCGTCGCTGAGGTCGCGCTGGGGATGACCTGTGTCGTGGCTGCTGGCGGCGGCGTCCCGGGCGGCGACAGCGTCGGCGCGGACGTGCTGTGGATGACCAGTGTCGGGGCAGCTGGCGTCGCGGGCAGCGCCGTTGATGCTGGTGTGATGGGCGTCGCTGAGTTCGCGCTGGCGATGACCAGCGTCGGGGCTACGGGCGTCGCTGCGCGCGGCGGCGTCCCGGGCGGCAGCAGCGTCACCACGGGCGTTAAGGTCGTCGCGGATGACACAGTAGTGATGGTTGTCGCGCCGGGGATCGTCGTTGATGGTGTGATGGGCGTCGCTGAGGTCGCGCTGGGGATGACCGGCGTCGGGGCTACTGTCACTGCAGGTGGCGGCGGTGGTGTCGCCGCGGGCATTAGGTTCGTCGCGGATGGCACACTGGTGATGGTCATTGCGCCGGGGATTGTCGTTGTCAGGGCTCCCGATGGAGACCCCGCATTTGTCGAGGTGAGCGGTGTTGTGGTTGTCGTCGCCTTGTCCTGCTCCTGGCCCTGGTCCTGCTCCACATCCACCATCTCCGAGTCCCCCTGCGCCCCCTGTGTCCCCCGTGCACGGGTTGATCGACGTGGTACAGATGCCGCCGCGAGCCTAGGCTTTGCTTTGGGTTTGGGTCTCGACCGCGCGACCGCTGGTGCTGACGGCACAGGCGCCGTTGCAAGCGATCCAGGCGCTCCCATGCTTCCCATCAAATCCACGAAGGCAAGCCTGAGGCCCTCCCCTGCCTCCTTGAGGGCAGCCTTGTTTCTCACCCGCTCCGCCTCGTACTCTAGCTGCTCGCGCATTCGCTCCAGGACCGCCGGGGGCGCCTGTACCGAGGACGCGCCGGAAGGGCCCGCCTGTGGTGTCTTGGCGTGTTTTGCTTTCTTGCATGGGCGAGCCTCTTCCTCCTCATCATCCGAGTTCCACAACTCTAGGTCGTCGTCATCGGAATCGGAGTCCGAGTCCGAGTCCGAACCCGGATTGCTAGCCGCTCCACCGCCAGGGGCGATTGTGTATTTTGCACCGCTCAAGTCAGGTCCGACAAGGGCCGCGTTGGCGCAGTCCTCGGCAGCTATAAGACCAATCATTAGCTTCGTTTTTACTGCTATACACGCGTTACGCACTGAAGGCGGTATTCAAATACTCCACCATGAACTCTTGAACGCTGGCCGCGAAGCGGGGTTTGTCCCACTGTGGCCAATGCTGAGCCAAATTTGTATTGTTACGTCCGTAGGAAACGCTGGGCCGTTGTCAGTATACATTTGTACTTATGTTAATCATCAGACGTACTGCGTAGTTCGCAATTCACCCCCAAACTGAGGCATTGGCCCTCCCAAGATCAGCGTCGAGTGCAACCCAGTGTACGCATTGAGCCCCTGCAAGATCGGTCCCATAAATTCACCCAAGGCCTCTATTCACCTGTCATACGATCAGCGGTGGAATGGACGACAGGTATGTCCAACTTACTTCTGACGCGAAGCTGCGTCCTGCGCTGGAGGGTCTTCAGAGCCGATGCGTACGCCCCCTTTGCGGCCACCGCATCTTCCTTCGCCCTATCACCTAGCCCCTTCTGCTCTTCCTTCCGCAGCTTTGCAAAGACGTCGCGCACGACCTGGGCGCGGAATCCGGCTTTTGGCTCCTTGCCTGCCGACTCCCCCGCTGCGGCGCGACGCGACCGTTCCTCCGCCCACTTCTCTGCGACCACCGGCGCGATCTTCTCCGCGTACGATTCCCGCATAAATTGCTGATAGGCTTGTCTCGCCTTGGGGGCTGCGGTCAATCCCAGAGTTTGGCGAGCAATACCGCATAGGGGTTCTTGTTGGGTCCAGCCCGGTTGTGCCAGTGAGCCTGCGTGTACGTCGGATCCGATATTTAAACCAGCGCCGGATGCGCTTCGAGGAGAAGATTCAGGTACGTGACAGTAACAATGTAACATTCACTTACCGCGTTGAGCTGTGCGATGCGGGCACGCTTCACGACTGCTCCTCGTCGGTCAACACCTCTTTCACTTTTGGTGCTCCGGCGTCCCAGTCCTTCAACACCGGCGCCTCGAAGTCCCCCGTCCGCCAGTCCACCCGCGCGTGAAACTCGTTACAAACCGTTCTCAAATATTTCCGTTCTTGCTGCCATCCTCGGTCGAAGGCAACCGTGTAGGCGTCCAGATGAGGAGCGAGAATCGTCTCTCGCTCCCCGTCTGCCCACCCTCGCAAATTTTTACGATTCTCTCGCGGCACTTTCACTTGGTCGCGCTTCTTGCTGTTAGCCTGCAGGGGATCTATATATTATTGTTACCATCTCTGTATCTCGCAGCAAGCTGTTGCTACTCGCCTTGGGTACTCGACATTTGCGCTTGCTATGTTGGCTGGAGTCGTGGTGCGTAATCAAAAGGTTTGGGTAATTCTGAGTCGGGTAATTCTGTTTATTTCCTTGTTTATTTAGCTAACTCCCAGATCTTTGCCCCAATCTCGACAGGCCCTTGTGCTATCACCTTCTACCATCATTGATCATCATCGGCGGCCGTCACCAGTTATAAGCCTCATCTGCGCGTCGTATTTCGCCCCCCCCCCCCCCACTTTCAACTCCTCATCCCTACCCATGACCGACCTTTCTCAGCAGACTTCCCCTGGAACAGATTCTGTCCCGGGGGCGGTCGCCCCTCACGGCAGCGACGGTATGATCCATCTTCCCCTTCCCTGCATCCCCTTTCTAACCAATATCAAAGCCAAAACTGTCGCTGCCTTGCAGGCCATGTTGGCCGCTATGGCTGCATCTCTCGCCCCAGGTAAATCCTTTCCCTCCTTTTTTTTACGGTGCTCAATCCTTCTTCTCTCACAGGAAGCCCGCCCGGTGCTGGCAACACCCCCGCGCCTCAAGCTGCCCCGATCGGGCCGATCGCCGGCAGCAGCACCACCACGACGCTCCCAGCTGCTGGCCCAGTCGGGTTCCAGACACGTGGACCCTGGGTCGCAGGGGCGCTGTATCAAGTCGTGCCCACAGCCCCCCTCACGCTCATTGCCGAGGCCGACGGCGATGATGACCCTCTTTGGTACTGCATCACGCGCGGGGCATATGTTGGTGTCACAGTGAACAACGCCCTCGCGCTCGGCGCGGTTTCTGGTGTCTCGCACAGTGCCATGAAGAGCTACTGGGCTCAATCTCTCGCTGTTGCCGCCTTCAACGAGCTGCTCCGGTACAATCTTGTCGCGGTTGTGGCTTGAGCGCAATGGTACATTTTTCCCCCTTCTCTGCCCGCGCCTCAACTCACGTGCCTCAAAAAATTAGGTGTTGTCTGTTGCCTTGTTCAGGCTGTTCCACATAGTTTACTGGTCCAATGTAGCTACGTCTGATGCGTGCCTCGCAAATTCAATACAATTGTCTTGGCATATTGTGTCAAGTGCTTCCATTCGCGGATCAAACACCCAATTTAACGAAGCATCCCAGATCTCGTTATCATCGTGATGGGAGGTGTTCTATCTGATGCTCCCGTTTCCAGGGTCCGCAGCCATCCCTCTCAGCTTGCCTTTCGACTAGTTTCGACTCCTTGCCTCTTTTCTGTCTTCTGCATGCATTTGACTATATGTCCTCCGCTTAGCTCACTCTCCCCCTCCTGAGACTTTCCCCAGCCACCTGTCGGGTATGTTCTGATTCGTTCTGATCTGCCAGTCTGATATTTCTGATTTGCACCTTGTGGCTCGTTATCTGATCCCCCCAGATATCTCCGCCTTCCAGTTTGAACTTTGGACCCTCCTCGTCTCCCTTCTCACTCCTTCCGCCCACTCCTTTCATGACTGCCCACGACTACGACGAGGAATACATTGACCCGGACTTCATTGCCCTCCTCGCCAATCTCGACCTCCAAGATAGACATGATGATCTGTCATGCCCCCCCGCCGCACCCACGCCGCCGCCACACACCCTTTCTCCTCTGCCCCCCCCCTACACCACCCTTCCCAACACTTTCCCCACTGCGCGCGGACGCACGCTGTACCTCTATGAGTCCCCTACCAGACGAGGTACTACCACCGAATGGTAGCATATATTTCCCCCATCTGTGGTCATACTAATATCTTCCCCAGGTCTGTGGCGGGTGCTGCAACCCAGGGCGTTCCTTCTGGGCATGTCCGCGCTGTGCAGCCGCGAAGCGCCAAGAAGAAGCCTCGCACCAAAAAAGCCGCCTACGCTGTATTCTGCGGCAGAAGATGCGGTGTGTTCTGCAGTTGGTACTTGTACCCTCCCCCGTATACGCATCTTGTTCCACTAACCCCCGCCCTCCTCAGGCCCGAAACTGAAGCCTTGGTGGCCGGAGTCCCGAATTGCATATTCCACGGCTATACAACTGTGGCTCTGGCCAATGCCGCGTTTGCCTATGCCCAAGCGTGGGCGTGGACCCGGGTCACGCACAGGACCGTCGCCTTCCCCATCCCCGGTGTACCCCACCCCGCTACCTCATATAATGCCGCAAATCCGCTCCACGGCAGCGAGACTCTCGATGATTTGTGGTACGTTGTCTACCGTGGAATCACGCCTGGCGTTTATCACTCCCAGTAAGCCTAATTTTCCCCTCCGCCAGCTCCGTCTCACCTTTACGCGCAGTCTCGAGTCCCAGCTCAATACTCTGGGTGTTTGACGATGCCTCCACGAGTCTGTCATAGGGCATGCGGCCGCACTCCAGAAGTACACTGACGCCGTCAGACGTGGAGATGTGGAGGTCGTACCACACACTTACTATGCCCGTGTCGATGCCTTGGACCCGTTTCTATAGTTTCCATGTACACTACGTATTGTCAATCACATCGTGAATCCCCCGCACTATCTCTGCATTTTGAGTTAGCTTTTGAGTTAGCTCTCTCCCCAGACCAAAAAATACGCGCAGCCAAGTTGTAGATGCCCATTATACGCAGCGAACTGCCCATGATGTGGACTAATACTGCGAACTGCCCATAAACGGCACGGATAGGCGAACTCACCACCTTGCGGACGACAACAATCTTGCCCATTCTGTAGCCTCTCGTCTCTGTCGGGCCAATGTCAACCAGCAGTATTATTTCCCTGCTTCCTCCCCTGGTGCGAGCACTGAAACCCCATTTTCATCATTTATCTGTGATTTATGCCGCCCGTCTTCATTGACCTCCAGTGCGAACCCGTCACATTTTGGGCGCTAATGCGAACTTGCCATGGCGCTTGCTTTTTGATTATGGTTCCGCCTCTTCCCCCAACCTCCCTACTCCCAAACTAAGTCAGCAGAAAGTCGTCAAAGTATCTCCCTCAATTTTTCATCGCCAATGTTAGGTCTCTTTATTTTTTTACCTTTTACTACATATTTTCAGATGCTTTACCGAGGCGCGAACTTGTCACAAATTGTGATCCCTTCCCTCTTTCAAGCTTTATATACAGATTCTTACCTACTTTATAGTCTCAACCATGCGTCGACTACATCCACTTACACTCATTCACTCCAAGCTCCATTCCAACTCCCCAGGCCAGTACCATTTACTTTGCAAATTCGTCTCACCCTCAACTCACGTTCTCTGGAATATTGAAATTTCCTCCCGAGTCGCTGCAAACTCCCCACCAGGAGCTTTAGCCGATGTCGAGCCGTTGTGCCATGTTTGTCTCCACCCATCTTTCCTCCTGACGTCCATGTCGCACCCACCAATGAAGTCGAAATACGCCGCCGTCAGGCCCACCGAGCACGAACAGCGGTAAGTTCACTCTCTTGTCACGGCTAACCCTTATTCGCGGTCTGACCAATTCCTCAGTGTCGAGCGCCACCTTCAACGGAACGAGAAGGCGCGGCTCCGCATGGCACGGTCTGAGGATCCTGTGATCCACATGCGATTCACTAACCCCCATCAGTAAAAGAGCTGAACTCAAGAGCGCCCCACTCGAGGACCAGGCCAAGGCGGCGGCGCGCTCCAGGTCTTACCAAGCCACTTACCGCGAAAAGTACGCGCCCTCCTTCACACAACCCGTTGCTGCCGCTCACCTTCTCGTAGAAACAGAGCCGACCTGAAGATCTGGGAGGCTCAACGCCGCGTCAAGTGAGTTCATTAGGATCTAGTCCTCGCGCTACTAACTTTCCCCACAGTGCATACATAGCCAAGTATGGGGAGGAGGCTTACCTATCCTATGCCAACGCCCGGCGCGACAGTAGGCGCCATGCCCGCCGCAAGAGACTTGCCAAGCAAGCGTATCACCAGGGTGACACGATACCCGAAGTAGCCGAGCCACACTGATCCCTCTGCGCGACCTTTTTTCTTCTTCCGCTTTGAATTTTTATTTGTGTTACTCGTAAACCTCGTCGCCCCCCGTATTTCAATGAAAGTTCTCGTTCTCCGGCCAAAGGCCTTGCACTTTCTCCAGACTATTTATAGTTGGTTTACCATCAGATATCAGAGATCGTCTGTTCGTGACTCATCATGATGATCTCCAGACGCACACCGCCCACCATGGGATTTGTGCATTCACTCACACCCGAATTCAAACGTTCAAATCAAGCCAAAATCACGGCAACTCAGTTCAAGTCATTCTATGTATCGGAATTGGAGGTATGCGCATAAAAAAGCTGTGTTCATTCTGTAGTTACAGCATAGACCGACTACACAAAAAGCTCGTTCACCTTGCTGAACATTTTGAGCCCGGCTTGGCCGCGCCGAGCACGGCTATCCTCCCATGCTGCGAGCTCCTCGGGAGACGCAAATGTCTCGAACTCAGTATTGGATCGGCCGCCTTTGTCGACCCAACGCAGGACGCTCGCATGGCAAAACTGGCGGAACAAGAACCTCTGACCGCTGCCCGCAACCGGTAGGAACGAGTACCTCTTGTCCCAGCGGGGAACATGACGGAACCGCCCCATGGTATCTCCAACACTTTATCATCCTCCCAGAAAACAATATAACCACTCTTCTGGTGCGGGTGGAACCCGATCAACGTCACGACCTCCATGGTGTCGATCGCGCCGTTGTAATTCTTCTGCGAGAGCGTAGGAGCGTCACAAAAATTGATCTCGGTGGTTGTGAAGACGGAGTTGTCGAAAGCTGGATACACAATCTGGTGGTCGACCAGCACTCCGATTTTATTGGTCACGCTTGCATAGCCACGCGGTGCGAACTGGGCGTAAAGATCTTCGTGATTGCAGGTGAGCATGACAGTCATTGGTCCGAGCGTGGACACTTACGATTTTGGTAGGCAGAGATGATATTGAAAGCCTGGTTGTTGCGCATCCACTCGATCTCACGAGCAGCGGTCGCAGTACTCGTGATCTCGTGTGGCGCCTGGCAAACACGGTGAGTCCTAGGTCAGGCCGCTAGCAAATACACTCACGGCGTACTCCTCCCCATATCCGATGCCGAAACGCACACGTGAGTCGGTGTCGCCATCACCACTGAACAGCCCGTTGCGGAACATGCGACGCATCGATTTGCCGGCCTCCTTAATGGCACTGTTCCACAAGAGAGCCTCACCCTTCGGACCGTCGGCGACCGCCGCGATCACGTAGCCATGATGGTCAATCACGGGGCGGGGGGGCCTGAAGTTCCTGGTGAGCAAGACGAGCAGCAAGATTGAGGGTGACTCACCCCTCAACCCAAGGGACGACATCGTGGCGGAGCGTCAACAGAGTCTCCGCACGCAGGACTCCGGCACCCCTCCCGGCACCGACGGGACCACGACGGAGACGGTCTGAACGTCGGATAGAGGCGGCGGCGGTATTGCGTGCATGCTCGGCATGGATCCGCTCCCTGTCGCTCCTGGTGTAGGTTATTATGCGGTGGCGTGGCCCCGCCTGCATCTCAGTCACAGTGGGGCTCGGGGTACGCCCGCCACCGGGAGTGACGGGGCTACTGAGACGTTCGCCCGCACCAGATGCCATGGCGGCAGCGGGAGAAGGCGCTTGGAGGAGATCGTTGTCGGCTGATTCACTGATAGAATGCTCATGGGGGAGCCACGAGCATGCCTCATGAGGTCGGACCTTTCAAGATGTCAGAACGGGGTGAAGAGGTGCAAGGATCGGACGGACGTCGCCACGGTACACTGGATCATTGATTTCATGGTGAGTTGCCAGGTCATTTTGGTGCTGCAAGCAGTTAATGAAGGCGTAGGGTTTCTGAGCGCGTACGACGGGGCCGGGGGCCTCCCTGGTGAATGCATACTCTTGCTGCGAGCGACCACGACGCGGGCGCGGGTGGAGAGAGAACCAGTCGTCCATGGAAAGTATCAAGAGGGGGGGTGTTCACTCTGACTTTCAAGCCAGCGGTGTCAGGACTTTGAGTCTGATATCTCTTTCTGCGGCAAGAGCCAGCGCGATGGCTGCATCTGAGATTGAATCTCACCCTTCACACAGATCACCAATCTACAATAAGCGACGACCTCAGAACAACGCCGACAGCATAGACTGGTCACTGCCGACGCACTACAGCTCGATTGGGAAAATCGATTAGGAAAATCTGAGATCGGGCTCAGGTATTTTATTTATTTATTTATCAGTTTGACTTAACCCAAAAGCCTCTAATACGTAGGGGTTATTGATTCAACAGCTTCATTTTCTCTCGAGTCTCAGTCTGTCATGTCCGACGCTGCCGCCCCAACCGCTAACGCGGAATCCGTCCTTGAATCCTGCCACCATGCCTGGTTCTACGAATCCCAAGATGGCGACTCCGATGAAGACAGCCTGCCCCCCCTCGAGGAGGACGCCGAGTCCGACGACGAACCCCCGGCACTGTCGCCGCTCATACAGTTTTTTTTTTCTGGTTCTTTGCTTTCCTTTAGCTCACTCACATGCAGCTCCAGTAAATCCAACGCTGTCGCTGGAGCCAGGGTCTACCCAGAGCGCGAAATGTGTGGTTTTTGCTTCTGGATCGTGTCGCTGTACTGATGGCCTGGATCGTACAGGGCGATGCTCGCGATGAGCGAGGTGGCACAACTCATCGTCTCGTATGACGTGCTCTGCCAGTACGACCTCAATTTTCGACAGAATAATTGCCGCGTTGAAGAAGAACGCCACCAAGCCCATGAAGCAAAACAAGAAGCTCGGATGGCGGAGTTCCGCCACCGCCAACGGGAGGTTCGCGAGGACCGCTACATGCCGGCCAACTGGCACCTCTGTGCCCACTCGGTGGCCTGCCCTGCATGTCCCGACCGCTTTTGTGTCGGACACTCCGACGGCGAGGGAGTTGAGCGCGCGTGGGCCGTTTTGAAACCTGCCCCCATCGAGTGGTGTTTCACACCCGCCACTATGTATTTTGCCTTCCCCCAACCCGTCTCGCTGACGATGCTGACTCTCAGTTCGACAGGCGCTCCAAATTGTAGGCCCGCGTGGTGCCGCCCCCCTCGACGCACAGCTGAAAGTTCACGTGGGATGGGCCTTAGTTACACTTGTGCCTGAATCAGTTAGCAGATAATTATTATTTGTTAGGATTGCCAGTTGTGAATCAGCTGTTATTCGCTTTCAAATTTTCCAGGGTGAGTTCTCAGATTCTGCATGAGGCAAGCTGGGTAATATAAATTGTCCAAATTGGGCGGGATTAGAATCATGATAGTGGGCAGTCTCAGGTGGGAAGGAGCGTACATCCGGTGTCAACTTATGATCTTCTTTTGCCGGTAGTCCTCATTTCAATTAAGTATGGCGGGATCAGGAAATGGGCAGTTTGCAGGCGGACTGGATATACCGCCGCCGAGTTCGTCATATCAATTGTCCAAATTGGGCGGGATCAGAATCCAGTTTTCAGGTGGAAGGGTGTATGTTCCGTTTCAACTAGTGATCTTGATTTGCTGAATAATTGCGTGTATTCTCATTGGGCAGTTCGCAAAGGTCCCGAGTAGGTAGGTAGATCAGAAAATGGGCAGTTAGCATGCGCGCTGGATACTACCGCCGGTTTCAAATGATTAAGACGAGTACATCTGATGGAAATAACGAGATATCAACAGGCAAGGGATTTCTTTTGCTGCGAACACAACCATTGATTGAGGACCACCGAGTTACGAGTACACTTGACCACCGACTGTGTAATTAATCAACCCAGGGCGTTTGCCGTGTTTAAAGTAAGATCGTCACTTAAATAGCGGCCACTGGCTTCCATTTGTTCTGTTGCGCCAATTTACCGGGAGTGATTGGCGGCGACGTAGCGTCGCGTAGCGCAACAAATAGGCAGGCGCGTGCGTGGTGAGTTCCGGACGCGCGGGCATTGTATGATGCTAACCAGATGATGAGTTCGCACATGAAAAAACAGATTCAGCTCACCCATTCATTATTAGCCCGTCGCAAGGCAGAAATCTCCTCCCATCACTTATGGACAATACTCCTGACCCCCCTCCCGGTTCCGCTGGAAATCTGTTTGCATTGGCGGACACGCCTCGTGAGTCGCGTATCTGGGACATCCCCTGCCTGGCTAAAATGTGTTCATTCAGCCAAGGTATCCACTCGAAAGAAGAAAAAACGTCGACGCCCCCCCGACGACCCTACGGACTTTACTCCCGGTTCTATGGCAAATCTGTTCCTGTTCGCGTTGCTTCCCGGTTCAGCTGCCAACCCGTTCTCCTTACCGGAAACCCCCCATGAGTTGTTGTTGCCTTATTGTTGACGAGTCGGTCACTGCTGAGACGAAACACATTAGCCAAAAAATCCAGGTGTTTGATCAACACAGGCCCTCCGTCGGAAATCATCGTTGATGAGCACAGGTGACAATACCGAAGATTCGCAGTGCTGAAGCGTCTTGCCGATGCTAATCACAAGGAGGCTCACGCAGGGATGGTGCGCAACCACCAACAGCAGCTCGCTGATGTCGCCCAGGAGCACCGGTTGAACAGGCGCGCGCTCGAGACCAGTGTCTCGGCTCGAGAGCGCGCGACAGATGTTCTGGTGGCTGCTTCAGGGCGGATCCGGGCGCTGGAGGCCACCGTTCTCAGCGTCGTCCCGACCAATTTTGGTGGCCCTGCAGCTGGACCCTCGCAGAGGAGAGGGAGAGTGGCCGCCCCATCTCTCCGCCGACAAGAACGCGAGGTACGCGAGAACACTCACCTGCGCCATGTGTCGATGGTGGCCGCCTTGGAAGCCCCCGCAGCTCCGTCCCTTCCGTCGGGGCCCATCGTGAACGTGTTTGGTGGATGGCGCCGTCCCCGCACACATCCTCTGACAGAGGAGGCCCTCTGGAAGTATCGTGAGGGCCCTCCCGACCAGCTTGCGACTTACGAGCACCACATGTGCACTGTATGCCATTTTGTCAAGTCTCATCCTGTCTCGTGCGTACCTGGATTGTTAGCAAGGTGCTCGGCTTACTATCTTTGCCAGGTATACCTGTGGCCACAGTCATTGCTACGTTTGTGTGCGGCTCTGGCTGGAACGAAAGTGGACCTGCCCAGAGTGCCGGAAGCCCATGGACCGAGCGCCGTTCCGGCACTACCCCGAGGAGCAAGGGATTGAGTCGGAGTATCCGGGTTGGGGAGACAACAGCGTCGTAGATTACAGTTTTGAGGGTCTGACGTTCCCGACGGTGGAGACAGTTCTAGCGGCGGACACCCCGTAGACCGTAGGCATAGATTGCATAGAGAACGCCCGAGTGAGCAACTTGTAAGGGCAAATGCAATCTTGCAGATCAACGGTCCGATCAGACCTGTGATCCACTCCTTTTGTTAACTTCGCATCAAGTGCGCTGGCCGTCTTGGAAAATGTGATTATTCCGCTGGGTGCCGTGGATCGGCGCTCCCGTTTTTCTTTCATCAAGTCGTGCGCTCTTGATCGCTCTGGAATCGCTCTCTGAACGCACTCCCATCCCGGCGACATGAATCGCCGCGGTCGCCCCCGAACTAAAAATATTGTTGACATCGATGAAGACAACGACTACCAGAACAACTTCACCGCCGACCGGGGGATCTATTTCTCGGCTGACGGGGAGCGGCGTCATGAGGAAGTTCTGAACCTGCGGCACAAGAAAAGAAGACTGGAACCCATCGAACTTGACGACACGCTGGGACAGTGGGTCCCAGTTCCCGACGATGACTACGAAGAGGACGCACACGATATGCCGGCAGCTGTGCCGTCGTTGGCCCCAACAGTTCTGGGCAAACGAAAGGAATATATTAGCACGGTGAGCGACGTCTGGACCAGGAGACAAGGGGTGCTGATTTGTGTCTGATAGATGAACCCTATTTTGCTCTTCAGACCACTCAAAAACTTCTTCTTGGATGAACTCCTGCGCCACGAGGGCTTGGGGGACTATTTACACAACTCCTTTTGCGCGCACTGCGAGACTCAATTCGCAAGCGAGAAGGTTGCGGGCGATCCATGGGCACGCATCTTCAAATGCTACGAATGCGGAGTGTTCTTGCAATGCAAGGCATGTTGCATTGCCCACCACGCACGCTCGCCGCTGCATGTAATAAAGGTCAGCTCGTCGTATGGTCTAATGAATATCACTGAAACAATCTGTAGGAGTGAAATGGGAGTTTTTGGGTCCCATGCACGCTGAGCTCTCTGGGGCTCGTCTATCAGCTGGGGCACGGGGGATTTCGGTGCCCAGTGCCCGACAGCGCCATCCACCGATTGGTCGTCATCGAGGCGCCCATCATCCACCAAATTCGGATTCGCTACTGCAAATGCGAAAAATCTGACACTGCCGACAACCTGGAGCAGTTGCTGCGAAACTCTTGGTATCCTGCGACGGTGACGGATCCGGGTACCTGTGCGACATTCAGGAGCCTGGAATCATTCTGAATGTACAGCGTAGTGGGCAATATGAACGTTCGAGACTTCATCACTGCGCTTGACCGAGTGACGGACACGACAGCGGCGAGTGGGATGTCGTGGCTCCCGGTGCGTGATTAAATAAGTGGAAGGGGTAGGACTAATTTATGGGACAGGAGCGCTATAAACAATTCCAAAGGATGGCGCGCCAGTGGGCCTTTCTGTGGCGACTGATGCGAGCTGGGCGCGGGCACGATCCCACCGGCGTCGACGCGACGCAGCTGGGCGAATGCAGCGTTACGTGTTGGGCATGCCCATATGATGGGCGCAATCTCCCGACCAATTGGCGGGATGTGGAGCCGAAATTCAAGTGCGTTTCCCCGACAGCCGACTGGACTGGGTGCTAATTGTTATTTTATTGAATAAAAGGTTCCTCTACATGCTCCTCCTGGCAGTGGATGCCAATTTTCGACTCAAGAATCGTATGCGAGTCAACGAGATAGATGACCCGTCTTTGGGCCCGGGCTGGGGGTATTGGGTGGAACCGCACGGTTACAAACGGCATGTGAAAAAGTATGTGAATGAAAAAGATGTACGTGATCCAAATTGTTTTACATGCGACGTCGCTGATGGCAACATGAAGGCCAGCACCTGTATTGCGTTCGCCGCGCTGCTTCAGAAAGACACGCGCATGACGACCGGCCTGCGGGTATCGGGGGTCGGGGGATGTGTCTGTGCCCGCCACGAATGTATGAGACCCAACGAGCTGGGGGACCTGCAAAAAGGAGAAAGGTGCGTCACTAAAACATCGAAAGATTGTGGGGGACTGATTCGCGACAGATACGCGAACATGGATTATGTTGTCATGGCGGCCTGCGTGGTTTCACTCTTGAGATGCTGACCATCTCGTATGACATTGCATGTCAATGGAAAATCCATTTGGCTGAGCGCAACACAAATCTGCCGGAAGACGTCAAGCTGAAAATGGACGACGTCAAAATACAGTACGGACTGCCGGTATGGCACGCGGCGTCACATAACAAGGATTGAGAACTCTAACAGTCTGAGCTTCAAGATGGGGGTCGGGAAGAGCGACGGCGAGGGAGTTGAGCGCGTCTGGGCAGTCTTGAATCCGACTGCGTTTTCGACAAAGGATGCGGTCGGGGGCAGCGGGCAGACGTTGTAGAGGCTAAGGTCAATAATCATAACTTCCTGAAGAACGTTGGTCAAGGTGCGTGGTCGGCATAAGATGAGGTTAACTTACTAACGACACCGTCCACTACAGGGGAAGCGCTGCAACGTAAGCTGATTGTGGCCATCGAGGAGCAGACAGGCAGATCAAGGGGTTCGAAATTGTCAATAGAACGGTGTCGAAGGAGGTTAAGAATGTTTGGAAGAAGATGATTGTTGACTGGCTTAAGGACGATTCTAAGCCTAACCCGTATACGTTGAGCAGGAAGGGTACGTGCCAACTCATAAGGGCTGTAGTTGTTGCTGATTCGCTGCAGATTGCCCGTCAGAAGCAGAAGTTCGACTGGATGTTAGGAAGGATGAGGACGCGCTCACAGCGGGCGGGAAGGCCCCGTTACACGGCCGCAGTGCGACGGCGTTCTTGACGGCGGGGATCCAGATCGAAGACACGCAGTGAGTGTTTTCGATGGCGGCGAACGTACGCTTACTAATATCTTGTACAGGCGTCGCATCCGATCTGAGCTTGCGGGTAGTGTGTTGGTGGCGGCCGACCGAGCAAACAAGATTCAGGAGTGGCGCCATACAGTCCTCGCCAAGATCTCGACATTTAGGAGCCTCCAGAAGATCTACATGCCGGGGGCTGCTGCGGCGATTTCGCAGGCTGAGGCTGGCCGCAATAGCGACGTGCAGCCGCCAAAGCCCGAGAACATCAAGCTCTGGATGCCGAGTCAAATGGATACTGACGACAGTTTGCGCGGCTGCGTTCCCGGGCTCCTCGGGATGGAGACGAAGCTCCGGGTGGGCCAGTGCGAGAACTGCCTGGTCTCACTACGTTCCCGCCTACACGCCAAGCGCTTCTTAATTGAATTCCGGAACGAAAACGTGACGGGCCAGGTAGATAGTACGCGGGTGGGCACACTAATCGGTCTGGTGGGTGAACGGGTGCAGGCGCACGCAAGGCGGTATCGGACGGGTCGCGAGGCGCTGCTCGCGCTAGTGGGGGACGAGAAGTACCTGCACCTGCGTCCGCTTGATGACATAGATCTCACGCTGGACGGGGACTGGGGGGAAAGCGACGCCACGGCGCGCAAGAAACTCGCAATGCTGGGGTTGGGTCGGGGCGTGCGGGCGCCTCGGAACGCGCCTGGGACTTCGAAACGCGTCATGTCTTGGATCTGGACGGCACCGGGCGCACTGGAAGACGGAGAGGCTCGTTTGCATGACTGTGAGTATTCTATTCGATGATACGCCTGGCTAACAGATAATATAGCAATCCGGGTGGAATGGGCGCGAGCTCAGGCGCGGAAGGCCAGATGGACTGAGGAGGTGATGGTCCTGCGGGAGGAGATGCGGCGAGTCTTGCAGTATCTGTCCTGGCAGGCCGAGTGGTGGCAGGCGAGAGTGGCGTCGAGGACGGAGGGCGTATCGCTGGAGCTGGCAGCGGGGATGCGTGCTTACGCATTGAAGCAGAGTGCTTGGGACGAGCGCTTGGGGAGATTCTTCCGCGCGAAGTGGAACCTGTCGGCGCGGGCAGTGACGCAAGACTTGGTGGAGGCGGATGCGGCGACGTTGGAGGACTTTTTCGAGTCGGAGCTAGCCACAGAGTTAGCCACGTAGCGTGTGCTTACTAATACTTTCAATGACAAATAGAATCGGACTCAGCTAGTGGTCTTGAATATGGGTGACAGAGGCGAGAGTGACCAGTAACACAGGTATAAAAAATAATAAAATATCGACCCGACAGTGATGGAATGAATAAAATATTAGAACACCCGTTTAGGCTATGGGAACAGCCGAGTACGTCAAGGGAATAGCCGAGCCCACCCCTCTCTACCGAGACAAGTTAGGTTGCAGCACCTGAATATAGAGTAGAACCCATGGTCCTAGCCATGGATGGCTGGAGCCAGGGTAATATTGAACATTTATGTTGGCTACATCCAGGACGTGAGCCTCGATGCTAGGGCTATGGGTGACCTGCGGGTACAGGTGGGTCACAGGTACAGTGTCACAGGTAACGGGTATGATATGGACCATCAGGGTCCTGATATCCACCTGTGTTACACCCTATATGCCTATATGGGGGGATTTGGGGAAATCAAGATCCCGTGACCATAGAGCAAGCTCTATGGTCATATGATTTATTACCAAATATAGAAATAAATCATGTGGGACCTCTACACTGCACAGCTGTATATGTACAAGGGAATGGTAGTTGAAACCAATGGTGTCTTCAATAATGAGGCCAACACTGTCTAAAAGTCAGAGAAGTAAGGATGTGCACCAAAACACCTCCTAATATTAACAGTGCTGTTATGCTATGAGGTCACATGACCTCGAAAGCACTTTCGAGGTCATGTGGTAGTTGGCTGTTTCAAGTGCATGGACCAAGATGAGATAATCAGATCTATTTTTGGTCTTAAATAATTCTTTAGTACATACTGTACCTTCAAGCTAATTCCAGTGCACAGACTAAGTACCACATGACCTGGAAAGCACTTTCGAGGTTATGTGACCTTATAGCATAACAGCACTGTTGATATTATAGCTCTTTATATAGATGTACTTGTGACAACCATTATTACCCAGTTAAGCAACTGTTCCTATCTTTTTTAGGTTGTCTGGTTGCAATATACTTGCAAAATACTGAGGTCTGATGGCTATCATATATGGACTCAGGATTTTGTAAGGATATGCTCAGGATATTAGCTAATATACTGAGTATATCCGGACCCAGGATATTCTGGGTATTTCCTTGGGATTTATGTAAAATACTGAGCATATACAGACCCTGTATATTGGAGGTATATTCTGGGGATTTTTGTAAAATACTGAGGATATACTGAGGATATGCAGGGTCCGTATATTGCTTATTGTCCCCAGTGTTACCAGTTCCAGGTCTCAGATCAGTAAAGAGCTTATCCGTCTGTCCTTTTTATGACTTACGTCTGTCTGTGGGTGTCCGTCTGTAGTTTGTAAGCATGTCAAATCAGCAACGGTAACTAAGCATGTCATCAAGCAGTCACTCGGAGTCGTTGGTCGCTCGTTCAACTCCCATACAAATCATCCTTTAAAACACTCTCATTATTTTACTCAACCAATTTCTGAGTCGAGATCATGCGCTGCGTGTGCCGTGAGGAGCGACCAGAGGTCGGCGACGAGCGGCTAAGGGCGGCACGACATTAATATGGTATCTCAGCCAGAGAAGGAACCAGGGCTGCCCGGAGGGCCCTATCTATTAGCTAATATACTGGGCATATCCTGGCTCCAGATATCCCCAGTATATTAGCTAATATCTGGAGCATATCAGGCCACCGGATATTGCGAGTATATACTGGGGATGTTTGTAATATCCTGAGCATATCCTGAGGATATACAGGGCCTGTATATTGCTTATTGTCCCCAGTGATCTCTGCAAACAAAATATTCCTGCTTTAACGAACTACTGCCTGTGTTTTTGCTTCAATTCAGCCTTGCACATTCCCAAGGCATGCACAGCACTCAAGGTAGCCGGGTCATTTCTATCTCTTTCCTTGGCAGTGGTCTGCAAAAAAAAAAATTGGAGATTAAGAAATATAGACATAGAATTACAAACTTGGGCAGTCTCAAGCTTTTCTTTGAGCTGGTTTTATCTCTGTTTGGGCCTTGAGCTGATATTCTTTTGCTTCCTTCTGTAAATTTTTAACCGCTGCAGTAAAGAGAGCCAGGAAATGATCTGTACCTCATACCAGGAATTGGATATTTTCATCCTTTGGAAATTATCGCTAGATTCCCTATACTTGTTCTGAAGTCCCTCGGTCTTGGTTTTCAGTGTCTCAATGTTGTCTTGTAGTTCGGTGGTTCGAGCTTGAAATTGAGTTTGGCTTTCCAAAGCCTGTGCTTTCATAGAGCTGAGGCAAGTCAGCAGAGCGTCTGTTATAGCACTCAAAAACCTATGACCCCCCTTGTTTCAACTTGAGGAATTCAGACCATAAGGTATTGAACTGAACCTGCCAGCTTCCAATGAGATAGTCCAACCGGGAAACACATTCAAATATCCTGATATACTAGAAATTGATGCATACAGTGCAACAAGCCTATGAACTATCTGAAGATGAATTTTCAAGGTTTGTATGTCCATGATGACTGCAGCTGTGTTTCAGAGAATTCTGTTGACTAATGGTGAACATACGTACAGGTACAAATGAGGATGATGCAGTTTTGGGGTACCAGTACATCATTGGCAGAGCATTCATGAGATGTGATCTGCTCCATGAGCCGCTCATGTGTTTCTGAAGAGTCCTTGTGGAGAGTTTCCAGGGTTACGATTTTGGCTGCCAGCTGTGCCTGTATCTCTAGGCAGTCATAGTGGTTGTTCTCTAGGGTTGCAATCCGGACCATAAGCTGTTCCCGTGTGTCTGCACAGTCCTGATGGGCACTTTCTGCAGTCATGATCTCAGCTATTAGACGCTCATGTATCTCCGAACACTGAGCATGGGTATTTGCTAGTGCTGTGAAATGGGCCATCAATTTCCATTCATGTTGGGTTGAATCTGCCTGCAGCGTCCTATGTCATGGACAGGTCAAAACACCATCTTGTAAATAAAATAAAAAAACCTCAGAGAACATACATCATTGCTGAGTTGAGAGATGTGTATTCTATTTTCAGGTCTTCATGATCCTTCTGTAACTGATGAACTGTCGACTCTGCCTGTCCTGCGGCTATGACTTGTGCCATTAAGTGTCCTTGAGTTTTAGCAGAAACAGTGCTCATTGCTCTATTTATGAGGGACGTTCAGAGAACTATCATGTGGAAGACATGAGAGACATACACAGCAGATGTGATTGAAGCATCCTCTGTTATATCCCGTGCCGATGAAGAGGGCTATCGCCAAAGGTCTCCGGTTGGAAGATCGGAGACCAGAGGTTGGAGATATCGGAGGTGAGCGCAAACACCACAGGAAGGTCAGGGTGTGCGTACTATCCTAGGCCGATGGACAAGACGGAGGAAGACAGAGTCCGAAGGAACACCGGAGGAAGACTCAGAAGCAAAGCAAGGAGCAAAGCAATGTTTATAATCAAACTGAAGTACATGAGGATATTAAAGCGTATTTATACTAAGTCCGTTATTGTTAACCAAAATATGGTAGATCGAAAAATAACAATAAGCGAGAGTCCAAATTTGGATGAAGAAGTAAGCTGAGTAAGCAAAACAATAAACGAGAAGTTAAGAAGGAACGGAAAAACAGATAAACGGGAAACGCTCAGTAAACTTCATTGCATAAAAACCCGATGATCTTCTGTCTCCGACCTCCCAACATTTGGAGGTCGGAGGTCGGAGGCCGGAAGTCGGAGATGGACCAAAGTCCGTGTGCACAAATATAACAGTATCCCCCTCTTGTGTTCCTTGGCCTCAAGGAACACAAGGGAACCCTGCCAGTCTGCAACAAAATAAGGTCAGCAGATGTGCCGAAGGCCGAGGGAATCTGAAGTCCAATGACATGTGATGACGCGTGTCCACGGTTTTCAGTGAGTCAGATCAAAAAATCACATGCTGTTGACTTTGCCGCAGCAACAATCAACAACTCTTGCTTCTGCTCCCCCACCTCTGCACTCTGCACTCTGCACTTCAATATGCCACCATTTGCCAGAGATTATTGCAAGGACAACGGCCGCTGTGACGATGACGACAGAAACAGCGCTGGAAACTGCAAGGGCAAGCATCACACAACATCGGCAGAGGTCAAAGCGGCCGATGCCCAGCGTCAGAAGGAGCACAAGGCAGCGCGGAGGGAAGCGCAGCTCCAGGAGCTGAAGGAGGCGATGGAGGAGGCAGAAAAACGGAAGTTGGTGGTGGAGGCGGAGATGGTGGAGGCGGTGGCGAGACTCACCGCCGCTGCGAAGCTCAATCGGGAGGAGGCAGACAACGAGCTCAACGCGCTCAACGCACATCGGGGCGAATCCGCGAGCAGGACTGGGAGTGTCGGCTCTCCAAACAACGAGGACAATAGTGACAAGGAATTGTCGGAGGGTGAAGGTGCGTCGCAGTTATCGGAGGTGGAATTCGCTAACCGGAGGTGGTTTTAGTGTGCAAACAGTGCCAGGAAAAGCACATCCCATATGTCGTCAAACCAGGCCACAATCATGCATGCAACAAGTGTCGGAGGATCAAGCTCAAATGCACGATCGTCAAGGTGGCAAATCCCCGACCCAACAAGTGTCACGCTGATAAGCTGGCCCTGTGACCAGACATGAAAACCGTTCATATTCATGCTGGCACACTATTGTATAGGCAGCATTATACATCCATACAAGGGCTAGTGTGAGACCCGAACAGCTAGCTAGGAAACTGAGCATGTACCAGAGCAGCGGAGCTCTACTTTGATGATGATACCACTATGGGTCGGATTCCAAGAGAGCACTCAAGCTTTAGCTAATGATCTACCCAGCCATTCTATGACAGAATTGGGGTTCTTCAGCATGTATTCCGAACAAGGGTAGCACATACCATCCATCTAGACAATGGGCGACACCAGGGGACACTGGTTGCAAGTCGAATCAAGTCGGCAGACTCATTGTAGCAGTTGTGAGCACATATTGTTCATTTTGGCCGGATCTGTTCCGTAATTGTGATCGCATCACTTCGGATTGTTCGGAATGGCTCCGAAGGGTCGGAGATACTCGGAGATCAGTCGTCCGGACTGATGCGGAGCTCGGATAGCTATCCGAGCTCTGGCATCAGCTTGTTGACAGAAAGCTGATGCCCGGATCAGCGGGTATTGATCGTATCGCGTGCTTGGACCGATTCCATGTGGAGCTGTCACTGTTGGCATAGAAAAAGATGGGAACCACATGTGTTGACTGCGGAGTGGAGCAGGAATATTATTATTCCAGCTTTATTCCCTTGTGACAGAAAAAAGGAGGTCTCTGTTCACAATAAAACCACCCAATATACCAATTTTACCACAAACTGACTTTCAACAGGACCAGTTTATTATCTAAATAAGCTCAGGACGGAGTTCTGCATATCTGTTTGTATTATTTGTGACCGAATATTGTGATTACCATATTTAGACTCCCAGTTTGTATAAATACCCACCAGTTTCTTGAGGTGCACCAGTGGATTCCCTCCCTCTTTTCATACCTAAGCTACCAGCTGGGTCCCTGATTAGAGTGTTGGCATTCATTCGGCACACCATAGTTACTTTTATTTAAAGTTCCTATTGTGTTCCACTTGATTTCGCGAATAACATTGGATTTGGTTGGACACAACGTGCGCAGGTACAAATTAAGTTCAAGCTCCTTTCGAGGAGGTGCAAGAAGATCAAGCTTCCTTTGGGAAGGTGCCAGACCAGTTCAAGCTCCTTTCGAGGAGGTGCAAGAAGATCAAGCTTCCTTCGGGAAGGTGCCAGATAGACTGTGGAGCTGTGTACCTTTAGGAGCCAATTTGCCATAGGCTATAAAATAAACCTCTTGATTGTAAGATCACCAAACCCTTGTCCCTTAAAAACCAGACCTTCCTTACCCTCTGAGACCGCATTAAGCGCCTTAGAACGGTTCTGATTGTCCCAAACCTACCTTTAGCTAAAGCTATTGAAGTGTTTGTAAAGCAACCAAATTGTCACTGCCTAATACCTGGTAGGAACCCCGAACTTGCGCGTTTGGTGGTAGGTGTTGTTGGTGTTGTGTGAGTTGTAGTGTTCGCTGTTCAAGTGTTCATTATTGGCTTCACATTACATCGGTGGCTCCGCACCCTGCATTTCAACGCCGAGAAGGGTCAGACATCAGAGGCGACCAGAGTTGCAGACCCAAGTCAGCCGAAGAAGAAACAACGTGTCCATCGCCACCAAGCGCGATCCTACGTCGAGTCAGACAACTCGGACGTGGAGATCCTCCTGGAGTCTGTCGGAGGTCCGATGCGCATGACACACATTGATGACCTCCGCATATCTTTGCGGAGGATGGACCGTCAATTGGAAGAGGTTCAGAGGGATGTGGAGCAGAGTCGGAAGCGGCTTTATGCCATGCACTGGGCGGTGACGGGATTGTTCACCGGCACGAGGGAGGATTTCCCTTTGCGGGCCGACTGGCCCCAGTGGCTCTCTGTTATATCCTGGGCCAGAGGGAGGAAGGACCCGGAGCCTACAGGGGGTCCAGTCCGGCACAAGTCCGGAAACCGGAGACCGGAACGGGACTGGAGTCCAAAGATGTCGGCTATTCTTGCAAGCACCACAGCTCAGAAGGGTGTGCAACAGTCTGGCATCCAAGCTGAGACAAATAGAGGGACAGATACTCCATGGTGTATAGCCAAGCCAATAGGGGCTACTCCGAAAATGGCAATCCAGTCGGAGCCCTGCTTCCGGAAGAACTCCGGAAGCAAACGGAAGGTCCGCAGATACGATCCAGGGAAGATGAATGAGGATCGGAGGAGCATGGGAACCGGAGGTCCAGAGGTCGGAGGTCGGAGATGGAGCGGAAGTCAAGACGGAGGATGAGGAGGATGTCCGGAGCATTTGGTGCAACTCCAAAGTCGAGCCAAAGACAAGATGGTGAAGTGGTCTCAGTCCATGAGAAGAAACATGGAAACAGCATTAATTTTACAGCTAAAGTACATGAGGATATTGAAGTGTATTTATACTAAGTCCGTTATTGTTAACCTAAATAAGGTGAATGTAACGTGACCAAAAGCATAACAATAAGCGAGAGTCCATATATGGACACAGAAGTTAGCTGAGTAAGACAAGACAATAAACGAGAAGTTGAGAAGATCGGATAAACGGATAAATGAGAAAACACTTAGTAATATGTGATAGAGTAATATGCCCGATGGTCCGAGACCATCTGAGCCAGCTCCGAACCGGTCCGAAGGTCCGAAATCCGGAGGACAGAAGGGGAGGACAGAAAATGAAGCAATAGACGGGAAACGCTCAGTAATCCTTCATTGCATGAAAACCCGAGATGCGACAGAACTCCGAAGGTCTCGGAGGACCGGAAGCGGAGTGTGACCGAAGTGTGACCAGGGGTATCCAAGCCCAAGTGCACGGATATAACACTCTCCAATGCTGAACAGGCCTTGGAGTTCGACCGAGCATCCACGGAGAAGGAGTTGAAGAGGAAGGTTCCAGTCCGCAGGGACTCTGAGAGTTCGGAGGAACCCTAGCCGAAGTGGAAGAGGTTGGAGAAGAGGGAGAGGATGCCAGAGGAATTCAGGGGAGGTCAGGCGAGGATGAGATCACAGAACCTCGATGATGACAATACTTGGGGTCTCGGAGACGACTACCGGTTGAAGTCAACGACGCCGGCAGCACTGGAGGCCTTGGCTACCACACCGGAGGCCCTGGCAACCACACCGGAGGCAATTGCGAGCCCATTGGAGGTGTTGGAAACCATGCCGGAGGCCATAGTTGGCTACTCATCGAGCTCTGAAGGCGATGGAAGGAATTCGGGAGAGCCGGAGGCCGGCAAGAAATCAGAGTTGGGGGGAAATGGAAAGACCCTGGAGGAGGAAGAAATGGACGCCGATCCCGACGCAGATAGGGAGAACGTCGACTCGGACAAGGATTTGATCCCGCCGATCACAACGGTATAGGGGGTCGCATAGGTGGAAGAAATGAGTCATATGTACATATAATTTTCTTGAGACTCAACGAAATACTTTCTTGGATTTTTGTGTGAATTTAAGTTGAATTTCAGAGGAGCTCTGAAGGCGATCGGAGGATCGCGGAGTGAAAAGAGGATGTTAAACGTCAGGCCCGGGTTTGTTGGGGAAGCGGCGATAGAAATTGTTGATATGCTCCGGAGCGTCGACATCGTCCTTGCTGACCCAACTGAATTGTTCATCAGTGTTTTCGTAGCCTTTCCACTCGACGAGGTATCGGAGACGAGTCCGGAACCGTCGGTCGATCTTTGAGTCAACAATTTGCTTGATCTCGAAGTGTTCCTTGTCGTTGATGATTTCAATGGCTGCCGGAGGTGGTTCCTCACAACCAGGGAAGGGATTCGGGAAGTGAGGTTCGAGTTGGGAAATGTGGAAGACCGGATGAACTTGTTGGAGAGATTTCGGAAGACGGATGGTGTAGGACGCCGCAGAAGGCTTTGCAATGACTTCGTAAGGTCTGAGGTGAGTCTCCGAAAATTTCGGAGTCGGACGTTTCGTCCAGAGGTGCTTGGTCGATATGAACGCAAAGTCGCCGATTTGCATCCGGGGGTCCGGAATGCGTTTTCGGTCAGCGGTCTCTTTGTAACGCTCCGAAGCACAAGTGATTTGCTCACAGAGATACTGATGGAGATTCTGAAGATCGACTGTGTAGTCTTTGGCGTACATGTTCGCGACATCGTGCTCTGGGTGGACAGTGATGGCTGGATTGTAGCCTTTGTTCGCGAAGAACAGAGAAACTCCGGTTGATGTGTTCGAAGAATTGTTCAAGGCAAATTCGGCGAGAGGAAGGAGCGGATGCCAGTCGTCCTGCTGGTAAGCGCAATAGATCCGGATGTACTGTTCCACAGTCTGGTTCATGCGTTCCGTTTGTCCCAAGTGACATGGAAGGGGACACCGTGTTTGGAGAAGACGTGAATAGGGAAAAGCCGAGCAAGTTCCAGAGAGTCGATGTGCTGATTGTAGGGTACGAGGATGACCTGCTTTGAAGACCGATCAACAATGACAAGAATGGCATCATAAACGCCGAAAGGGGAAGTTGCTCAATGAAGTCGATGGAAATAGAATGCCAGGGCCGATCGGCCACTGGAAGGGGTTTCAACAATTTGTGAGGTCGGTGCCGAGTTTTCTTGTTGCGCTTGCAGAGGATACACGATCAACAGTAGTCTCAGACGAAAGTCCGAACCTCCGGCCAAGTGTACTCATGGCGGACGATAGCGAGAGTCCGATTCTGTCCGAAATGGCCAGAGAGAATGTGATCATGCTTATGCTGCAGAACACGTACTCAGAGCTCAGTCGGAGTTGGACCGGAGGTGAGTGGGACGTAAATTCACTCGTCAAGTCAGAGTAGGCCAATGAGATCGATGGTCCAGCGTGGAGATGTGCTGGAGGTCACAGCGGTGAGACCGGAGACTGCGGCAGGATTGTCGTTGAGGTGAGATTGGCTGTTGGAGTGAAGCTTCTCAACATCCATAATGACGGTGGCTCAGAGGACAATTTCCTCAAGAAGAGTTGCCCGGAGTGATGCAGTGAGCTGTTCTTGGGTGAAAATGGGGCGAAAATATGAGGATTGACATGACCATAAGTCTTAACCCCCTCTTTTGGGTAGACGTCCCATCATCTAGTTAACACGTCGGGTTTGCCTCCGAGTTTACCCGGTCAGAACCAGATGACCAAGGGGTACCCAGAAAAAAAATCCTGTACACTAGGTACAAAAAGTGGATTAAGGCGCCGCAGGGAGAGACTCCCCTGTTAGCCGAGTTACGTAAGGCCCAAATCGGGTGATCTCTTCCCACCCTGTCGCAGTTCCGTGAGCCAGAAATGGTAAATGATGTGCCCTGAAAGGCTGAAACACTGTGGGATCATGATCCTGGCGATAAACTCCAAAATATTGCTCAAGGAAAGTCTCAAAAAGGGGGCAAAAAACCCGGGAAAAAAACTCGACCTTCGCAAATGCATTTTTGAGGTCCTGCACAACTTTCTAAAAAGTGACTTAAGACCCGCCGAGACCAGACTCCCCTGTTAGCCGGTGTCTCGGCATCTTCCGGCGGGTACCCCTTGAGATGACCATATTGAAATGGCAGAGGTATTCGGACCATCAGACTTGGCAACGGGTGAGGATCTTCGAAGTCGCGAAGTATTCGAGGTTCTTGTGGTCCGTTACAACGTCGACCAGAGTGCCGGAACCCTTGAGATAATGACACCAAGTGGTGAAGGCATCGAAAATTGCGAGTAACTCCTTGTCGTGGGTGTCGTAGTTGAGTTCTGAAGGTCCGAGAGTACGGGATCGGAACACAAGGGGGTGAATATTGCGGTCATCCCCGGTGATCGAGAAGATAGAGGCAATGGCGTAGTCGGAAGCATTGGTCTTGGCGGTGATCTGTCGGTCCGGTATCCGGTGTGATAACACCGGAGCTTCCGTAAAAGCTCGTTTAAGACTGTCAAAGGCGAGCTGACAGTCTTCCGACCAATTCCATGCAATGTTCGCACGCGTCAATCGAGTAAGCGAGACGGTGATTGCCAAGTAAGCGAAGATGAAATGTCGCTAGAAGTTCGCGAAGCCGAGGAACGATTGAACATCCTTGACTTTGCGAGGTTGTCGGCCAATCCATGATAGTGGCAATCTTCTCCAGAGACATCTGGAAGCCCTCGGGAGATAATGTACCCGAGGTACTCGCAGGTGTCAACTCCGAATTCGCACTTCGGAAGTTTGCAATAGAGTCCAGCCTTCCAGAGGCGCGCAAGCACCTCACGGACATGTGCGGTGTGATTGACAGGGTCGTCGGAGTAGACAAGAATGTCATCCAACTAGATGACCATGTATACATTGAGCAAGTCGGCGAAGATGGTGTTCAGGAATTGTTGGAAGGCCGCCGGAGCATTGGTAAGGCCTTCTGGAACGACTCGGAACTGGTAGGACCCGTAGCGAGTGCGGAATGCTGTCTTGGGCTCATCGCCCTCGGCAACTCGGAGAAGATGATAAGCATGCCGGAGATCAAGTTTAGTGTAAATGCGTGCCTTTCCAGGTGCGTCGAGGAGGTCCGAGATCAACAGAAGAGGATAACAATCCTTCTTCGTGATCTGATTAAGTCCGCGGTAGTCAACACAAAGCCGAAGGGTGCCGTCCTTCTTCTTCGCGAAGAGAATCGGAGCCCCATGACTCGACCGAGACGGGTAAATGAACCCCGACTTCAGATTCTTGTCGATGAACTCCCGCAGAGCAACCAGCTCGTTCTGGGAAAGGGAATAGACATGATCGATGGGTGGAACCTCGCCGTCTTCGGTCTCAATCTTGAGATTGAACTCTCGATGAGGTGGAAGACTGTAGGCTTCCTCCTCGGAGAAGACGTCAGCGAAGTCGTGGTACTCCGGAGGAAGTCCGGAGAGGTCCGGAGGTTCCGTGGTACCGGAGCGACCATGAACGGTCTCGGTCAGTGTGGTGTGCAAGGTATACTGGATGTTGTCCTTGTCTCGGATGATGGAGGCATATGCCACGGCGGATACGAGGGAAACGAGGGGAGGGGCAGAGAATGGACGAGGCTCAGAGGCCTCCAAATCGTCCATCGAAGGACCGGAGGTGCCCATAGAAGGACCAGGAGATGGCAAAGACATCAGGGGGTTCGGTGTAAGGGCCTTGGCCGAAGCTGCCGGAGCCGGAGGGACCTCGTCCATAGTCGGAGCAACCGAATCAGGATCAGGCGTACAAACCTGTTGTGTCGACACAGAAACTCCGGAAGTACCGGGCTGGAAGGAAATTGTGGTGTCAGACCAGTTAATCAACGGATTAATGCGGGTGAGCCACACTGGGGACAATAAGCAATATACAGAGCCTGTATATTCTCAGTATATCTTCAGTATTTTACAAAAATCCCCAGAATATACCCCCAATATACAGGGTCTGTATATGCTCAGTATTTTTGAAACATACTAAAGATATCCTTACAATATCCCGAGATCTGATGGCTACCATATATGGACTCAGGATATGCTCAGTATTTTGTAATACAATATGTACAAACAATGTCCAAAATAGAAATAAAAGACCTGCCTTGTAAGGAGAGGCTCAGCTGAGGGCAATTAAGAAAATTGAAGTTAGGGTTAGGGTTTCCTTATAAAGAAATAGATAAGATAAGATATACCTTATAAGGAAACACTAACCCTAGCATCAAGTTCCTAATTTCACCTCAGCTGAGCATTCTCCTTACAAGGAAGGTCTTTTATTTCTATTTTTGGACATTGTTTGTACATGTTGTGTTTCTAGATACTGAGCATATCCTGAGTCCATATACAGTAGCCATCAGACCTCGGGATATTGTAAGGATATCCTCAATATGTTTCAAAAATACTGAGCATATACAGACTTCGTATATTGGGGGTATATTCTGGGAATTTTTGTAAAATACTGAGGACATACTGAGGATATACAGGCCCTGTATATTGCTTATTGTCCCCAGTGCCAGCTGTATCCAAGCACTAGGTCACAAGGAGAGTCAAGACGGGTGACGTAGAATTCCAAGAATTGGACATCGCTGGAAGGGAATCGGATGAGCAGTCGGAGCTGCCGATTAATGATGGAGGAAGAGCCGTCGAGATACCGGAGGCAAACCGGAGCAACCGCATATGTGGTGAAACTGTTCAATTCTCAGATTTTCATGGATATAAAACAGTGCGAAGAACCGGAGTCGATGAGAGTCCGTAAGCGGGAGTTGAATCCCGAGGCAATTTGTTGTACAAGAGATTGGAGTATGGTTGAACATGACTCCGTAATAGTATCAATAAAGTCCGGCCGGAAGGTAGATGCAAAAACGTCAACATAAAGGGCATTAGGGGAAAGAGTGGAAGCATTAAGACGAACCTCAGAAAGCACCTCGGAGTCAACACAACTCGGACCAGGTGCTGAGGTATCCAAGCTGCTGTCTATTTTTTGACTCGGAGGGGGTCTCGGCCGAAGCGGTGTAGAAGATAGGTTTGTCCTGGGGTTGGAACTGAGTGAAGCAGGTCGTGTGTATGCCTGGGTAGTAACCGTAGTATAAAATAATGACTCAATGACTCGGAAAATGGACTCAGCTCTGGTATAAGATTCGGTAGGTGACTCTGGTGGCTCTTGATCCAATTCGTAGGATCCTCGGGACTTGAAGTGGGCAACTCAGAACTCAGAGGGAGGTGGTGGTAAGAGGATGAAAGGGAAAGCCCCTGTTTCATCGCATTGACAGGCTTATGTACATGATCGGGATGGCTGTACGCGTGCTCCTGCGTCACCAGAGCCCATGAAACAAGCAACCATTTACAAACGATGAGGGTAAGATAAGAGTCCATGATAAAACAAAATAAAGAATGATACGAGTCCGTGATGGGGCAATACTATACTTAGGCTAACTCCGCCTCCGACTGCCGTACTGACCGGGACGTGCACAAAGACGTAATAGGGAGACACACTGCTCCCGAACAGTGCTGTCGAAAGGTTGACCAGACCTTTGACGTGTCAATCCCCAGCGCACGCCGAGCCAGACATGATCTCGGGAAAGAGCTCTGCTGTCGGTATGTAGCGAGAGATGGGATGGAGGATAGATGTCATGATCCGGAATTCTTTTCCAATATCCCAGGGTTCAACTCTGTTATTCCAGACTCAACCCCTCCACATCCCGATCGTAGGAACAACAATCAGTATTAATATTGCGCATTAACCCTATGTGTCCTGTTACCACAGACACCAAAACCCCTAGTCCCCTATAAATCCCTTGGCGCTTGTATATAAACCCTGTACTATTCTACTATTCTCTATACTATTCTGGTCTATACTCCAGCTGCTTGTTTGTTTGTCCCCTTCACTCTGCTTTTCCCTCGTCCAGTCGCCTCAGTCGTGTTTCGAGAACCCGACGAGCCGCTGTGCTGACAATAGAGGATAGAGAAGAGAGAAATATGTAGAAGGGAAAGAGAAAATATATAGATAATAGATAACTTGCCGGCCATCCTTCCAACGCAGGTATAACGCGATTGCGCACTCAAAGTGATCTTGAGTACATGGTCACCTGATCTTCTGATGCGCGAGTCGAGCGAACATTCCATGGATGATGGAGCTGTTATATTCGTGCACACGGACTTCGGTCTGTCTCCGGCTTCCGGCCTCTGACCTCCGACCTCCGAATGGTCGGAGGTCGGAGACGGAAGATCATCGGGTTTTTACGCAATGAAGATTTACTGAGCATTTCCCGTTTATCCGTTTTTCCGTTACTTCTTAACTTCTCGTTTATTGTTTTGCTTAGTCAGCATACTTCTTCACCCAAATTTGGACTCTTGCTTATTGTTATGTTTTGATTTACCATATTTGGGTTAACAATAACGGACTTAGTATAAATACGCTTTAATACCCTCATGTACTTCAGTTTGATTATAAATGTTGCTTTGCTCCTTGCTTTGCTTCCGAGTCTTCCTCCGGTGTCCCTTCGGACTCCGTCTTCCTCCGTCTTATCCATCGGCCTAGGATAGTACACACACCCTGACCTTCCTGTGGTGTTTGCGCTCACCTCCGATATCTCCGACCTCCGACCTCTGATCTTCCAACCGGAGACCTTCGGCGATAGCCCCCTTCATCGGCACAGGATATAACACACTGGGTGCAAGGTGCAATATTCCGGGCCAGGATATAGGCCGGAAATGCAAAGGAAATTGCAAAAATTCTGGCTATTTTCTTGAGATTTATGGGGCCCAGAAATTTGAAATATATTTGACATTTCCTTGAAAAGTTACGGCTATTTCCGGATCCCGGAAATTTGAAATTTCCGGACCCCGGAAATAGCAACCATATTGTGAAATTGAACACCTGCCATAACAGGTGATTATGAAGTGAGAAGGTCACCAGTTCAATCCTGCTCTATGGTATTATTTTCAGCATTAATATATCTTGCTTAAATAGTGACAGCAAGTGGTGAATGAGCTGTAAGATATGATATGATCTAGATCTGTGTTTAGACTTTCCAAAATTATGTTTCTAAAGCCTGAAATGCAGAGAGAACAAAAAACATCTGCTGGTCACATGCACTGCATATAGATATATGCTTCACATGATTTTGCCTAATTACATGTCTTAACTATAATTACTGATGTAGAACAACTCTATTCATTTATAACCATTCCTGTTGTCTCTTTCGCAGTTTCTGTAACCATTTGAGCCCGATACATTAATTTTGAAAAGAATACCATAGAGCAGGATTGAACTGGTGACCTTCCCACTTCATAATTACCCATTATGGCAGGTGTTCTATGTCCCAATATGCTTGCTATTTCCAGGGTCCGGAAATTTCAAATTTCCGGGATCCAGAAATAGCCGTAACTTTTTAAGGAAATACCAAATATATTTCAAATTTCCGGGCCCTGTAAATCTCAAGAAAATAGCCAGAATCTTTGCAATCTCCTTTGCATTTCTGGCCTATTTCCTGGCCTGGAATATTGCACCTTGCACCCAGTGACAGGAGCGTTGGTGGAGGCAAAACACGTAAAATCTAAATAAAATAAAGGGAGGGAGGAAGCAAGATGGTGAGTGTGTTCAAGGGCAGAGGGAGAAGAGAGTGGCTGTTAACGCCCGGAGAGGAACTCAACCACTATGCCATAAACTGCATGAGCGATGAGCATGCCTATTGGCACTTCCACAGCGGCCTTGCCCTGAGCATTTCCGGGGCACTTCCGACAATCTTCGGCCTTGTGGCTCAAGCCTCCACAGAACATGCAGAGGTTCAACCGAGTATGCCGATCCTGATCCTCCTGGAGCTTGCCCGAGCTGTCGAGCTTGTCGGCGTAAGGCTTCGGAGTCACCTTTGCCGCAGGAGAACCAGTGGCAGGTTTCGAGTTGCCTGAGGGTTCGGCGTTGCCTGACGACTTCTGACCGGAAGTCGCTTGATTGGAGGGAGAGGAAGAGGAAGCCTTCGGAGGCCCCTTGTTCCCGCCCTTCTGTCCAACAGAGGTGGCCCCGGAGGTACCGGCCTGAGCACCGGAACCAGAACCGGAGGCTTTCTCGTGCTCTCGTTCCCACTGCTTCTCCATCTCACGTTTCCAGTAGCGGGCATCGATCCGACAAGCAACCATTTTGACGCCGAGCAAGGTGTTGGGATAGTTGTGATGAACCATGTCATCCTTGATGCGCCGAGGGAGACCCTCATAAAACTGGTGCCGGAGTGCGTTGTCGCCCTATTGAGTGAACAGTGAGTCAATTGAATTCCATGATGTAGACGGCGAGGCGGTCGGAGTGTTTCATCCGGACCATCCGAATAAGATCCTCTGCATCCCCGACGGGGTCATGTGGACCAAAGTTATCCTGCAGCTCCTGAATGAAGTGAGGAAAATTTCCGTCCCAGGCTGGAAGCACTCCAGAGGTGTCGTAGAGGTTTGGTTCGAACCACTGCTGAGCGGTACCCCGGAGGTACGACATCATGTAATAGATTTTGTTGTCATCGGTAGGAAAATCCTGCCGACGCTCTGCAAAATGCAAGTAGCACTGGGTGAGGAAAGTCTGGAGTTTGGCGGTATCGGAGCCATCGAAAAGATCAGGATTTCGGAGATTCAAGCAAGATGAGCGAGGTGGGGCAGAGCCCTGAGTGATGTAATGCTGGGCGGCATCCCGAAAGAATCAGAATGTGCTCTCTAAGGTAGGTGTCAGTCACTCCCTGCAAGCGGTCACATGATCAAACTGTCACATCGACAAGGCTCCGGCCACAAACCCTTGACTGACAAACTAAAACCTAGAAATGGTGTATTTGGACCTTCCTGAGAGATCCTAGGTCTCAGAATTTCAAATTTCGAAGTTGCCATCATGTAGTATGTAATTCTTTTGACCCATTTTCTTTGAGTGCAGAAATGATCATTTCATTGAATGGGCACAATTTGGTTTTTTCTTGGCCCAATATTTGCCACTGACATAAGCTTCCCATGACCCTAATTGGGTTATTCCTCGCCACACTGGGTGCAAGGTGTAATATTCCAGGCCAGGAAATAAGCCGGAAATGCAAAGGAAATTGCAAAGATTCCGGCTATTTTCTTGAAATTTCCGGGGCCCGGAAATTTGAAATATATTTGGTATTTCCTTAAAAAGTTACGGCTATTTCCGGATCCCGGAAATTTGAAATTTCCGGACCCCGGAAATAGCAAGCATATTGTGACATTAAACACCTGCCATAACAGGTAATTATGAAGTGAGAAGGTCACCAGTTCAATCCTGCTCTATGGCATTATTTTCAGCATTAATATATCTTGCTTAAATAGTGACAGCAAGTCGTAAATGAGCTATAAGATATGATCATATGATCTAGATCTGTGTTTAGACCTTCCAAATTTATGTTTCTAAAGCCCGAAATGCAGAGAGAACAAAAAACATCTGCTGGTCACATGCACTGCATATAGATATATGCTTCACGTGATTTCGCCTAATTATGTGTCTTAACTATAATTCCTGAGATAGAACAACTCTATTCATTTATAACCATTCCTGTTGTCTCTTTCACAGTTTCTGTAACCATTTGAGCCTGATGCATTGATTTTGAAAAGAATACCATAGAGCAGGATTGAACTGGTGACCTTCTCACTTCATAATTACCTGTTATGGCAGGTGTTTAATGTCACAATATGCTTGCTATTTCCAGGGTCCGGAAATTTCAAATTTCCGGGATCCGGAAATAGCCGTAACTTTTCAAGGAAATACCAAATATATTTCAAATTTCCAGGCTCCGGAAATTTCAAGAAAATAGCCGGAATCTTTGCAATTTCCTTTGCATTTCCGGCCTATTTCCTGGCCCGGAATATTGCACCTTGCACCCAGTGCCAGAACCATGCATACAACCCGGCCAATCACCTTCCTTCTTCCATCCTTCAGCTGCAAGGTGGAATCCAGATGATTTGAAGGTAAATTTGGGTGGGGGAAATTCTCAGTGAGAAGACATAAAATTTCACAGAGAAAAAAACAAGTCTCAGAAATGATAAAACAGGGTGAATCCCAGGTTTTGCGTCCAAAATTTTACCAGTCACGTCATGCATGACGTAGCACATGACTGACGCCTACCTTAGAAGTTGATCCTGCGTTTCGGGAGCAGGAGTGGCTGGGCCTTGGGGTCCAGGGCCCGGAGGGCTGCTGGGGGGTCCACCAGGGCCACCGCCTCCTCCACCACCATGTCCACCACCACCACCTCTGCCACCTCCGGGGGCTCCACTGGGGGGCCGGCATCGGAGGGTGTCGGAGGACCGTCAAGGTCACCAGGGGAACCAGGATCAGCGGAATGGTGCGAGGGATGCTCGTCACCTCCGTCGCTGCCTTCATTCTCCGGACGTCCAACATCCAGAAAATTCAGAATGGGAACGTCATCCCCGGTGCCTTCAGAAACTTCAACGATAGCAGGGTAAGGAATCGGAGAAGAGGACTCAATTATGGATAAGCGCAGGTGACCGGGATATGGAGAGACTGGGTAGACGGTTGGGTTGTCTGGGGTCTGAGGGCTGTAAAGTAGCCCCAGAGCATTGACCAGAATGGTGAGCGGTGCGGAAGGAGCAGAACGCCATCTGTGAATGGAGACATGAGCAGGGGCAGGGTAAGGACCCTGAAACAACGTCGGAATGTCGGCCATCGTGTGGGTTGGAGGAGTCAAAGGAACAATCTGAGAGAAGAGTCGAGAATCCCGACGGTCACGACCAGCAGGAGGATTATTGGGGTTGGGAAAAGACATGATGAGCCAGCCAAAGGATAGGTGAGTTTGATTATACTGTTATATCCCGTGCCGATGAAGAGGCACTGGGGACAATAAGCAATAT
>JARKIE010000347.1:0-93932 GCA_029378255.1 Mycena rosella | reverse complement strand
CAGGTCGCGCAGGCGCTGTGTCGGGCTGTGCGCCCGAGGCCGTAAAGTCGCGCGCTCCCCGCGTAACCCGGGGTGGAGCTGAGAGAGGTCGTGTGCTGTGCCTACCGAGGCGTACCAACTCATTCGCTTTCGTCCGTCTATTAATCCATTCATTCATCCGTTTGTCTATCTATTCATTCGTCGATGACTCCTTGAGCTACCGCAATGTCATATTAGCGTTCCTGAAATTCCCCCCTGTCTCGTGTCGGGAACCCCTCGAACGAGTTCTCCGTCCTTCGTTCGGCCGCCGAGTTCTTCGTGCGCGCCGGTTTGACAGGCAGTGCATGTACGTACGTCCCCGTTTCGTAACACGCTCGGCTCGAGGACCTGGGGGTGTTTGAGAGGGTATCCTCTATTCGATCTGTCCCAGCGAGAAAAAAAAAGCCTTAAATTTATATCATTCGGACGTGGGGATAGAAATTGGCGTGGACCCACACGCCGTGACGTACAGAGGATCCCGGAGCAGCAAGGGAGTGTCAGTGCGTGCTCCGACTAGGCCCGGGCCCGGATTTGTCGTTTCCGGATCTTCGCTCCTTCTCCGCTCCTTTTCATCCACTTCGTTTCAACTGCGATGCTGCGACTCAGGGTGATACAGACGGGGACCTTGCGCATCCGAAAGGGTGCATACTCCGTGCAGACGGGGCTGATGACGATCCGATCCCTGGCCCGCATGTATGTAATATAATCCATGTTCTCCGTAGTCATGTTACCGCGACGTCGAGCGAAAACCCAAGTTAGACCCTCAGACCCTTAGATAAGGTAGGTTGCGGAGCGTCGACGGGGATATTTCGCTGGGATGGATTATGGAATGGGATGCGGACGCCGGACGGCGAGGTGGAGTAAGCAGCAGTAATATATTGTGTATTCTATATTGAGACGGTGAGTATACTGGCCGCACACCGACACGTCCGAGGGGAAGGGAAGGGAGAGGGATCCTCCATGCCATCATGCATATACAGACGCGAGGGATAAGAAAAAGGTAGTTGTATATGCACAGGGATATAGGATAGATGTGGAAGGGAGGGGCGAGAAGGCCTCAGTCCGAGCTGGACTCTTTCCAGCGCAGATTTTTCTCGTAGGATTGGAGCAGCTGCAGCTGCAGGGGGTGTTATATGGCACGTGGGATAGGGAGGGAAGGGGGACGCGCTTACCTGTCTGGGACACTTTTCGTGGCATACCTCCGAGTCCGAGTCCTTTGACGTGCTCGTCGGTATTGCTAGTGCGCTGGGCAAGTTAGATAACATGCGGAGACAAAGACCAAGACAAAGGGACGCACAGCGTGAAGTACACGACGCTCCTCGACGCGCTCGACGGTGTTGGTCATCTTGATTAGGTGCTTCCAGGTCGGCGCGTGCATGTGCTCGGACATGTCCCCGATCGCAATGTTCTCGGGCGCCTCGTTCGCAGAGGCAGCAGCCCCGCCAGACGCCGACGTCGACGTGAGGGTCTTCTTCTTGCCCATTTTCCGCGGCTTTTTCGCAGGCCGCTGGTCAGAGTCATCCTCTTTGTCGGCCGCCTTGACCAACGACTTGCGCCCGCGCTTCTTCGCGGCGGATGCGGACGCCCTCGCGTCGGGGTCGTTGTTCTCCGTGGCGACGGACTTGCGCACCGTGCGCTTGGACGTCGGCTCAGGTGCCTTCTTGGGGGACTTTTTCTTGTTCTTTTCCCAGTACGCCTTGATCAGCTCCGGCGTGTTTCTGTACCGCGGTGAGTCCACGGCGCACACGAGGGAGGGGGTGCACCTGCGCGTCGTCCCCCACTATCCAACTGTTCTGCTCGTCGTCGTAGCCCTTCCACTTGATGTAGTACCCGATCTTGTTCTGGAACGCGGAGACGAGTGAGTTTGGGACGCGTTTTTGCGGGCGAGCGGCGCGAGAACCATGGATACCTTCTCGAGTTGGCCCTTTTTGTGGATAGGATCGCCTCAATCTCGTACTCCTCCTCCTCCTCGCCGTCGTCGGCTTCGTTCTGGGCCTCGCTGTCGGCGACCTACGCATCCTTGGCCTTGGAGGGGCTTTTCTTTTTGGCCTTCCCACTTTCACTAGCGACGTCCGAGGGGGCTGGGGACGCTGGCATCATTTCTGATGACCGCCAGATGTTTTTGGCAAAATGAGACAGAAGCGTGGGAAATTGGTCTTAACGCCAAATGCAACTTGAATGCTCAAGATAAACTTTCGCAGTGCTAGTATAAAATATTCTACAAGAAATCAACGACGGAGGCTCGGACTGGCACTGCGCCCCCGAGGGCCTCTGCCTTTTTTCAGGCCTGTCGGCGGCGGTCGGTCGAACGCGGAACGCACTGGATCGCTTGCTCCAGCAGCATCGTCCCCGAGGCGCCGTCGATGGCAGATTGCACATCGGTCATTGTCTCGTACTCCACCAGCACGTATCCCTGGCGAAGTGAGGTCAGGAGGGTCCGCAGCATAGGGGTGGCGAGCGCACCTTGACGTATCCTGTCCGCCGATCGAGGTTAATGTGCAGGTTTTTATCTCCCCAAACTCGGTTAACTTGTCAGTGACGTCCTCCTCGGTCGCCTCCTCCTGTATGGTGGTGACGAGGACTATCCAGCCCTCGACAGCTGGAAGGGGTCCGGATGAGCGTGTGTATATTGCGCTTAAGAAGAGCTACGTGCAGCGGGCAGCACGGGTGTCAGCACCCTTCACATGGGAGGCCTCGGCCCGGTCGTACGTGGTCTCTGTTATTAGGGTCCCCTCGTTTCCTCCTGCGATGCTGGTTTAAGCGGAGTACGGGCGAACTCAGCGTGTAACAGACCAGTGTTTTGGAAACCTCTGCCTCGCCGTCTGACCGCTCCTCCAGCGGCAACTGTTGAGAGGTGTGAGGTGTGGGCGGATGTTGTGTTGCGGGACCTACCATCGTCAGTGTTCATCTCCTCGCCAGACATGATTCGAGGACTGAAGCAAGGGGCTTCGAAGATAAGGAAATTTCTTATATAGAAGAGGGGTTGGGGGTCTCTCCGAGCGTGAAAAAAGTTATACTGTACTATTCAGACCAAGTGTTCACGTAACACGTAACACGACCCTGTGAACTGAACACTTTTGGTACCCGTAACCGTAACACTGGGCAAATGAACACCTAATTTTTTGAGGTCCTAAATAGGCTTAAAAACACTTTAAAAAAGACTAACAATTTTGTGCTAGATGTGGTGGATCACCGTGAATGTAATGTAATGTAATGCTCCTCCCAAAGTGAGCCTTGATAGCACGTCGTCACCGTCTTTTTACGCTGGCCTTGCCCAATCCAGTCAGATATTTTGAAGGGAGTTTTTTGGCTCATTGGAAGTACTAGTAAAATGAGGCGGGGCGAAGAGAGATTTTCAAGAATCAAGGATATTTGTTTGCATATCCTATGCAAAAAAGCTTGAAAGACAGTGCGCACCACCGCGGTGCGCGCACCTTATCAGTTCTTGGCCTGATTGGTGCTGAGTTAAATCACATCGGCTGCCTTTGGCTGCTCAGCAAACCCGACAATTTCTGTCATAAGCGACCATTGAAGTCACCCGTCCTCTGCCGTGGAGGTGCTTGCTGTTCCGAGCGGCCATAATTGACCCGCCAATAAATTGTGTCGTAACTGTCACCTTCTTTCCCTCCATATAGGTGTTGGGAACAAAATGAACACTTCTGGAGACCATCACAGTTCGGGAGGCTATCTGAACACCTGAGAAAGTGAACAGTTGGCATAACGCGTAACATGGTGTGAACACTTGGTCTGAATAGTACAGTATACCCTTTTACATAGGTGCGTATTTTAACCTCTGGGAGGTCCATAAGTAGCTCTTCATCTCAAGCAGACTTGTCCTTGAGCCGATAATCATCTTTGGTAGCCTTGCTCACCAAATTTTCACCTCCACCACTGCTCGGCCGGGTGCTGCCGGTGTGCCGACGGCAATCAGCCTCAACTCTCAAAGTTGCAATGATATTTTTTCTTTCCTCTGGGATCATAGAGATTTTTATAATGCAAGTTAGAGCAATAGATGGGTGTGGTGCCCTTTGAGAAAACGGGTGCTGTGCGGCTACTCTGCGCATCCAGGAAAGGCAGTTTTATAGCACGTGCAGCTTACATAACCTTACGGGTCCTTGGCCTCCGACAAAAGTTTCGACATAAGGTGCATTTTTCGGCAATCCAAACCTCCTTGGGCTGAAGCAAGCGCGGCAAACTTACGTAGTACTGTCACGGCCCAACTTTGATCTCCTCCAAGTCTTTCCTTGCTCTTTCCTGAACGATCATATGTATCTGGTTTTCGAACTTGTCGCAAGGCCAAAAAAAAAAAAATTTCCAGGTCCAATTCTGTTTTCTTGGTCCCATCTTTTGTGGCAGGGGTGGGTAAGTTCCAGCGCGGTCTGCGTCGGGCTTCTCAGAAGCGAAGGAACCTCTGCACCCGGTACATACCCCTATTAGAACGAGCTACCCGCCTGGCAGGCCTGCTATATCCAAGCGATATCAATATCCCATCGGGCCTCTTTTCTTTTGTCCATTTCAGTCAGGATTCTGCGAAGATACCTGCTCCGGAGCCATTCTGAAGCCGAATAATCCCTCCTGCTACAACCCTGCGTCTATTCTCCTGGCGTTTCTGAGTGGGACCGGCCGTCTAATTCTCAAGAGGTGAGCGATCTCTGGGTCTGTCAATATGATCTTGCGACACGAATCACTGATGGCTGTTCGGATCATCGGCATAGTTGCTACGTGCTGGTGCTCCGAGCTCGCCTCGTTGAACCTGTTGGAGAAAGAACTTTTGCATGTCCTTTTGCTCCATTCTCCTCTCAGTGATCGGAGAATGGCTGCCTCAGCCTGCCAGTACTAATAGACACAGATGAAAAAGAAGTTTTAAGGCACATTATTTGCATTATCTGATGGGGAGCTATATGCATTATATACAGGAGGATCACATAGCTTCAGAGCAAAGTGCTAGGGATGCACTTGATTGAATGAGTGAAAATGACCAAGAAGTGAGGTCGAGCGGGGCACGAGCGGGCCGTCACTAGCCCTCACTCCCACGGAGGGGGTCGTGGGAATTATCGGGTGATTCAGAGATCGCTCACCTCTTGGTAATTCATAAGGCCCTACGGGCAGCCCTGTAACCTCACACTTAATTTACCCCTCACTGCTTCCGCCAGTTTTCGTTTACTCCCGCCGTTCTCTTGACCCTCTGTCTGACTTACAACCACCATATACCTGTTTGGAAGTTCCCCCTGGAAGCTTTGAACTACTGAACCAGTCCGACTAATTGTTCACCAATTTCCTACCAAGAAGACCGAGGACTTTTGTGGATTTAGCACGATTTTTGCACACACCAAAAAATCTGGGATCACCGATCATTGAACAGTTGGTCGGATTAGTACAGTATTATTTTCCTCTTTGCCAACTGCACTTTCGGCAGAGACTGGGTTCTTTTCGCCGACTTGTGTTCTACTCTGACTGGTCTGTCACGACTGGCATAGCCTTATCTCGAAAAATCCCATGTTATGCGCGCAACCCGGCCGCCCTTCGTCAGATTCATGCTCTAGCGAGCCGTGTCCTGCGCCCAGCTGGAGTTGTACATCCATCTCATCCCCATTCGCTCCATCCCCTAGGGATCTTATCCATTCCCTTTCCATGGCGGACACCAATCCTCATCACTTTTTTTAACCTCCACCACCACTCGAGGTTCATTGCACCCCTTGTCCGTTCTTCCTTCACCTGATCTGTGGGATGTACTTCGCCATTGGCGCACCTGGCTCTGGCCGGGTTCCCAATTGCAGTCCCTTCTCCTACCGTTTATGGGAGCCTGACCGTTCTCCGCTTGGTGAGGTTGAGACAGGAGTCCAGGATCCCTATTGCAGTATTCAAAGAAGTAATGAAAATCACATCTCTGTTGTGCCTTCTACTCCTTCAAATGGCATGGAAACCCACTGGTGCTGAGAACGAATGTAGATGAAACAATGTTGCAGAGCTGCGACAATTGACATCATATGCACTGTGATAAGGTGTGTAACCACTCTTACGAATCTGCCGTGCATGCAGCTAGGAATGTTTCTATGTGTGTTCAAAGTTCAAATACTGGTCACCTTCGTACACCGGGGAACAAATGTAGGATGTAGATGTAACTGCCGCAGTATACGGGCTCGCGAAGGATGGTCCTTGGGAATCAACTGACTCTATGCCAGACGTTGGGTGTCCTGAGGAATGGTGGAAGAACAGCTTTGGATCGGTACACTGTAGTCTATCATTCCTGACCGGAACACTGCAATTGGGCGGCCTGAGTTTTTCGGAATCACTGCTTTTAAAGTTTTGAATTGAGGGTTCGCCGTTCTTTATACAGTATATTATTTGTCACGGATCTGGACCTCGGGATATGCCGCCTTTGAACTCAGTACTTGAATTGACGGTTTCCCGCTGGCGGATGTGGACAGGGATGTTGCAATTACTGACATCTCTGGGCCGTCGGGATATCCCGCTTTCGATCTGTGCACAATTGGCCGGTCTGGGCTCTCGGGATATCCCGCCTTTGATCTGTGCACCTGAATTAATATTAATTGGATACGTCATAAGGATCAGATCACAGCCGTACTGGGAAGTCCGGGAGATCCCGTCATGATCGAGAAATTGAGAATTTCTCGACCTAGACATGTTTCCCTGGTCGGTTACAGAAAGTCTGCCTACCTACCTACCGCAATCCCGTCTCTCACGGCCTCCAATGCATCACAGATCTGAAGCGAGTCATTGATGTGGTAATTGGCGTGACGGCGCGGCGGGTCACGGTGACTTGACGGCGACTGTCTCAAACAGTCCTTGATCCCCATTTTAACCTTTACCACGGTGTTCCAGGATTCGTTTTGTTCCTCCTAACGTGGTCACTTACCTCATCTCGATCGATTCGATTCCCAAGAAGGCATCCCCTGCGACCATGCCAATGATTTTCCTCCGCAAATACACCCGGTTTCCGATTTCATCGACATCCAGACATGGCCGCCACCCTATAAAGACAGGGTCCGCCACTCCCCATCTTCATCTTCAACTATATTCTTCTCTCTGCTCTTCCCTCTCCTTGTATCCAATACCTCTCGCCGTTCCGTCCCCGGCTCTTGATTATGCACCCATCCGAGTCTTCTCTCAACCACCCTTGTCTCGTCTGCGGCCGCGCCACTACTCAGTGGTGTGCCCGCTGCCAGAACGCGTGGTATTGCTCGCCTGCACACTCGCGCGACGTGCGTCTTTTATTCTAGCGGCGTGTCATCGTCTCACTGCCGAGCCCCCACAGGACTGGCCCAACCACCGTGGCGCATGTCGTCCTACACCTGCCCTCGGCTATTCCAACATGATCGCGACGCCACCCCCAGCGGAGCCCGAGTACATCTCCGTGACTGGCATACTATTCGTCGCGGACGAGGGTGCGCCCCTTTCCTTTAACCTCACGCGAGCGCGAACTAATTTATCCCATCCAGACCGACCGAGGGTCATTAGCGTCAAATGCCGCCCGCCCCACCGCCGGTCGCAAAGCCTGTGCCCCCTCCCCCTCCTCCAGCCGTACTTCGACTCGCCCCCAGAGAGCGTCGTCCTCACGCAGGGCCTCAATGGCGAGCTCCTCCGCTTCCCGCTTCACGTTTTTTACTCGCCTCTGGCACTCGCGAAAGCGTCGCCTATCAATCGGGCCATTTACCACACCACGTCGGGGGCCGCCCCGAAGCCCTGGTACGGCAATGTCGTTGCGCTCAAATTCAATGGCTCGCGTCGCCAGGGTTATTCCGAGGCGAGCTCCAACGACCTCCCCGCATTGTCTGCGTATTTCCTGACTTATCAGTGAACATAACATTCCGTTCAGTTCGCGCACCGCGCACCACCACGTGAGTGGCATTAAAGTTTACCTTTTTACCTTTGTCTTATGTTTTGATGCCGCTAGAACCCCATTTCTTGCTCGCTCTAGATTTCCTCTTTTCAAAATTCACGGGTTACCACTGTAGCATAACATCTTGCTTTACCGTTGCTACCGTCGCACCGCTCGCGAACACTTATTAATCTCGTATCGTACTCTCTGTATAGTTCTCAAAAGGGGCCCGCTCCCCACCTGCTCTTTTCGTGTCACACGTCATAGTAGTAATACGTTAGACCCAATTTAATAATCCCCGATGGCTTCTTTTGCTTCCGAAGCTCCTGAGAAGGCGTGTCATCAGCTGTCATCCACGACGGTGATCAAAATATTTTACCGTGGGAAAATCGGCCTAGAACTTGGGTATCCAGTTACAGCGGGAAACTTTTACCTACGGAAAAAATAAGGTAAAATTAATACTGGTGTTTCTCCGGGAAAAAGCCAGTAAGCTGAGGGGAAAAGTCCAATTTTTCGCGTGAGTTTTTGCCGCGGAAAAAGACCACATTTTCCTACCGCGCTCGGATCTTTCCCTCGGGAAAAAACTGCCTTTTTCCGGCGGAAAAACCCACGGAAAATGTTGAACTCTTTCCCTCGACTTGCCTGCAGTAAAAGTCCGCCTATGTCCAGGAGAAAGCCGGTAATTAATTTTACTTTACTTTTTCTTGGGGTAAAAGTTTCCCGTGGTAATTGGATACCCAAGTTCTAGGCCCATTTTCCCGCGAAGCATGAACCACCACCATCAAAAATGCCGAATTCCGCCGTTAGTATGCCCATGCAGTCTGGCGAGCCCAATGAGCCGCACAGAAGTCCTGAGAGCCTCTACAACGAGCCCGTCCGCGCAGATGCATGAAATGGAGAAGTAGAGCTGCCTGCGGGGAGAAAAAAAAGGGCATCCACTTCAATACTACTAGTAGTCGAGCAACCAGCTTATTTTTGATTATCTGAATCTCATTCCAGCTCATGATATGATATATGGGAGGGTTCATTGATCTATACCATGCTCTCGGCGTGACCTTGCGTTGCTCGCCGCCGTCGACACCGCCGCTGGCGCGTCCCACCTCTCGCTTAGCATTGCACTGCCACCCTCGGCAAGCTCGCCTATCTGAATACGGCCTGCAGTGACCAGTCTGCCGCGCCTCGCCGCTCGCCCACTGTCGGAGACTCTAGGGTACTCTAGGCCACAGTCCCTTCGGCTTCGTGCAAACCGAGGAAGGAAGGATGATATTATGCCCTGAAGTACGACACTTATCCACTGAATTCCCCGGGTACTATCTTGAGTTGCATGGCGACCTTGAAGCCTGGCCCATGTTTCCTTGGTTCTTTCAGTTCTGGCTGTTCTCATTCCCACCTGCGCATGCAGACAAAATTTCTTCCTATTCTGCTGTCTCCATAAATCACTACACACGATTGAAGATGCTCGGAAACACTCGGCTGAAGGGACAAGAAATACGTTGCTGTAATCTGCACATGGTAATTCTCCCGAGGCTCTGGAGCCGGCCAGACCACATTACACCCCTAAATTTCTCCATATGTATTATCATGATCGCGCTTTTACCCACAGAACAGCGACATTTCGAGTTGCTTCCTGATTTGTGGCCCCCTATGTCGCAAATATCTTTGTTGGCATATCCGGTCTGAGAGGATCTGACGACCATATCCAGCATAATATCAGGTCTGATATGGTCATATAGCACCTTATAGCTTTATCCACTCTACCTAAACCTTCGACCATCTCAGATTATTCCAAAACACCCGTTATGTGGATGCAACACATGCCCAATTGTTAACCCTCCAATTCAACATCGTTCCGACAAGTGAATTCTCAGGCTTCCGACAGTTGTGGAGCCGGGTGGAGCGTCTACCTGGTAGCTGGAGCAAGGTACATAACTCTGTTGGCGTCCTTCTAAAATTCTCCCTCCCATGTATATGTGATTTGAAAACTCAGAGACTTTAAGCTCTCAAGTCACTTCTAGTTGAAATTTTTGTATTCAGTACTCAAGACAGTGGATTGATCTGTTAATTAATCAACCTACCTCCTTACCTTAAACATTGAGCTTACAGTCGACTTTTTCATAATGCATAAAGTCGGGACCCACCCTAAATCTATGCATTATGGCGGATATGCAAGACGAAGTTGTCACCCATCGTGTGACATCGTGTGATTTCGTGACCTCTGCTCCAAAGCGTGACAATGTTCGCTATTCACCCCACCTTTTCAGCAGGCCTTCTGCCAGGATACAGATGGGCATGAATTTACACAACAGACTATGACTAAATGCAGCCAGATTTGGCAATTTTGGGAGACCGGCCACCCATTGTCACCCAAATTTGGTCATCTCATAATGCATATGTGGGTGAAATGTGGCTCCACGAAGCTATGCATTATCAGAATGCATAAAATAATGCATATCTCCGCCTCCCAACGTGGTTCCGGACCAAATCCTATGCATAATGAAAAATATGCATTATCACCCTATGCATTATGAAAAAGTCGACTGTACTTTGAAACCACTGAAAACCTGACTCACAAGAAAAGTGCGAAGGTAGTACAGTTTTATTATTTCTCCTCCGGAGTGCTTTATCCGGTCGAATATGGAGTAATATTCCGAATTACCTGCTGTCAGCCGTATATGGTCGCTCAGATGTGATAGCATCTGAAAGCGCTCTAAAGTACATTAGTTAGCATTATATGGGGCCTGGGGACCTGACGGCCTTATAGGCCAATATCACGAGCTATACTGTATATACCTGTAGGGGAGCAACGGTCACGGTCACTATGGACCCGTTGCGTTGCCTCTTTTTTCCCAGGTCACGGTCACCATAGGGTTCGTTGCTTGAAAAAAATCGTGACATTGGAAAAAAATTGTAAAAGTCCGTAAAAATAATCTGAGCTCCAGAACTGGGAAGGTGACGGAGATCACCGAGATGCTCGATGCGTGAGACGAGTGTCTGAGGCAGTCCAGTAATGGGTTTGGTCTTCACTGCAAGCTTGGGAGGCATGACTGAGGGTGGCAAAGAGAAAGTATTCACAAGTTCCCTGGCATTCATTTAATATATTCTAGATATATATTTTTGAGGCCAAAGCGCACGTCCCATTGTCCTCGAATTACTTGTCTGGGTAGTCAATGCGGTCGGCTGAAGCTGGATCCATATATGTTGCCTCTTTGAGCAACGGTCATGCTCACGATGGTGCTCGTTGCCTGAAAAAGAGGCAACAGCCATGTCACGGTCCTCAGGTCGTTGCTCCCCTACAAGTATATACAGTACAGCAATATAGGCCAAAAAAAAAAATTGCGACATGGTCTCCTTGCACCTCCATCACCCGCACAGTCTCTAAATATTTACGTCCTTCGAAGTCAGCTATGCGTGTTAGAATTCTGTTAAGGTGTAAATCAAGGCTGCATAAGACCTGTTATTCCATTGCTCCGAGCTGGTCCTGAACGACGGTACCTTCGTGTGAAGACCATGCAGAACGTTAACTACATTAAAGAGGTTTAAAAGGAAACACTGAAATGGCTACAGGACGCAATCAACTCATCAGACAAGCTCTGTTTAATTCACGGATGGTTCAACTCAGAAGGACATACTTCCGACCCCGATGGCTTACAAAAGACGGCAATATGTGGCAATCATGAAAATACAGAAGCATTGAGAGGCTTTGACCTCCGCCCTGCTCTCTACTCATGATACGACCGTCCAAGTCTTGTGTCGGCAGAACAACGTGTACCAACCGGTGCATCGGGCGGATAGCTTTGTAGAATCTACAAGAACTGGATTTAAATACCAGAACACGCCCTAAAACTGCACCTCCGAGGAAGAACTCGTGGAATTGTATGGCAGATTTCTAGCAACTCAGTCTCAATCTTCAGCCCTTCAACGCTATGTGGTAGAATACTCGAACACAGAGTTGTTAAATACCATGGAATACTTCAGACCCAACATTGCTCTTGTTGCGACATATACTTACGATGTCCTCCGAATACTCTAGACCATCCCTGTGTTACAGAATAACACTTGCTTGCCCACTGCTCATTCTGTGCTAAATTAAATTTGTTTCTTTACAGTTCCTTGGATCTACCGCGGCAAGTTGAAAGACTGTGGCCATGAGCTTGTCTCTGGTGCTGTAGAGGAGTCCAGGGGCAATAATGTACATTAGCACCTGTACACTTAGATAGCTCCTGAGCCCCTAATTTAACCTACCTACCTACCTACTTACCTACCCATGGTAAAATTATTTGATTACTGCCGTGATCAAATGGCGAAGATGCGGAAGCCTGCGGACTCATCAGGAAAAACCTCCTTCCGTAAATTACCTCCAATTTGGGGTAATTTGGTGAGTGGTTCCCAAAGCGGTCCAACCCGGGGTAATTGGGTCAAATTGTTGGCATTTCCTGGATTTGTGTGGGGTCTTTTTTTTTTTGCAGCTTATAAGCACTTAAGTTGAATGGGGGACAATTGGGATCAAGCCCACAATATGCTGGGGGGTCAACATGGAAGTCAAGGACTAGTGGAATCAATACACGCTGTGAGAGGGAAATGTCTATTACAACCCAAATTTGCTCCAACCCTAAACCCCGATGTCGCGCATCAACGGGCGCCATCAGATCAAAGCACTGAATAGCAACGCATGTGGGCACGAAGCGCGGTTGGTTTTGATCATCAAGATGGAGGTGACAACAACACCAAGCATCTTTCTTCTTTTCCCCCCATGTCCTCCTGACGTCCTCCTGCCATTGCCCTCGTATAGTCTTGTACCTGCTCTCTCGGCATTTTACACTGGGAACAATAAGCAATATACAGGGCCTGTATATTCTCAGGATATGCTCAGTATATTACAAATATCCCAGAATATACCTGCAAAATATGGCCTCTGTATATGCTCAGTATATTTGAAACAGACTGAGGATATCCTTACAATATCCCGAGGTCTGATGACTACCATATATGGACTTAGGATATGCTCAGGATATTGCAATACAACATGTACAAACAATGTACAAAAATGGAAATAAAGACCTGCCTTGTAAGGAGAAGGCTTGGTTAAGTGCAATTTAAAACTTGATGCTAGGGTTAGGGTTTCCTTATGAGGAAGAAGATAAGATAAGATATACCTTATAAAGAAACCCTAACTCTAACTTTGATTTTCTCAATTGCACTTGGCTGAGCCTTTCCTTACAAGGCAGGTTTTATTCCCGTTTTTGGACATTGTTTGTACATGTTGTATTGTAATATCCTCAGTATGTTTCAAATATACTGAGCATATACTACTGAACATATATGGAGGTCGTATTTTGCAGGTATATTCTGGGGATATTTGTAATATACTGAGCATATCCTGAGCATATACAGGCCCTGTATATTGCTTATTGTCCCCAGTGTTAGCTTGTAGATAGTCAACTGATTCTCTCTCTCTCTTGGAGTCTTGTACTTCGAAGTTCGTTTCTGTTTATGCCCGACTTTTGTCCTTCCTTTTTTTCAGGACCCCCACCGTCTGGATGCATGCTAGCATTGCTCTCTCACAGGTGGTTGACCCCCACAACCTTCCAAAGACTGTCAGCAAGGAGCGCTCCACCAACAAGAAGACTAGACCAGTGACTGTCTGTCATATCAAAAGTAAACTGTCAATTGACAGACCAGTCGATCTGAGTTTGAATTTCCAATGCACATAAGTTACCTAATATGGTTATTCATGGGATGGCCTCAAGTGGGTCAAAATCTTCGGTTGAAAATCTCAGATGGCTTGGAGGACCTCAAAAATGATGATCCAGCCCATCCGAAGGCAATTGGTTAATTTTTGAGTGCACTAGCGACGATTGATGCATTCTTGCGCTTGTTTGTCCCGACACGGAAAACCAGACCGGAAAAACCTTTTTAGGCAATTTATTTGCATTGACACTTTAAACTCAGATCGACCAGCCCATCTATTGACAGTTTACTTTTGATACAACAGGCTGGATTCGAGCCTACAAGAAGACTATTGTCTACACTGTTCACTTTTTTTCCCACCAGCGACTAGTACGTGATCTTTCCATCTTTCCCTCTTCATTTTTTCACCCTCCCTCCTCCTTTTTTCTTCCACATCATTCTCTTCCTTCCCCTGTCGTGCATCTTACTGACATTCCCATAATGTGTGGCTCCCACCCAAGAAACTCAAGCGCCTCACCACTGCCGATATCAAGGTGTTCGTTGGCAACGCAGGGACGGGGCGCAATAAATCGTCCAAAGCACCCATATTCAGCCCAATTTGGACTGTATTGGAGGCAATACGGCCACATTGCTGAAGGGGGTCTTTCCTGATGACTTGGCATGCTGCAGGAAGTGCCACTCGGATGCCCATATGACAAATGCCACTATGGTTGCCCCCTGTGTACATGCCCACGGTGCCAATGAAGAATGATCCTACCCTTTACGCTCATCTCGTGCAAGCCAGTGTCCTCTAGTGTCCCATTCAGCACTTTCTTTGTGCCCATCAGTGATCTAGAAACCCACGACAGTGCGCATCTCGGCGTAATTACCTCACAACCACCCACATTCTCGGCTACTTTATATTCTCATTATTTCTACGACCTACAACTACCCTCTTTTCTCACGACTTTCGGACTGTACCCATCGGCTCTTTTCCATCATCCACCTCACATTTTCTCTACCCTGAATCTTATGGACCACCGGCCCAATTCAAGAACCTACAGCTGAGGATTTCCGCCCTTCCACAGTGGGCGTGGCTGTTCTGTGGATCGTCGAAAAAACCAATGCACTGTTCTCCATCCGCCCGACGATGCAGAAATTCATTCACCTTCAGAAGGCCTCAATGAACCACATATTTTCGAGTGGATGGATCTGGCCCGCCGAGGCTGTATCTGTATTCAGACACAGACAAGCTGATGTTGGCGGGGGATGTCAGGGACCATATCGTAGGAGTGCAAAATGCTGGGTTCAAGGTGAAGGTGATGAAATTTCGCAGATCCAGGCATGTTCAGCATGCTAACATGGACCCCAAAAGATACTGGGCAGCCATTCAGGCGCTGTGGGGAAATATTGTTCAGTTTAATGTAGGGTAGCTGTCCACCTCTTATAACATTACGATTAAAATGGTACAACAGAAGCTCCTGGTTCGACTCCAGCCAGGCTAGGTCATGCATATGAGTTTTACACTTGTTATTGCTGAACCTTTAGGTTTGGCTACCTAGGGGAACATCGATTTTGTGCATCATTTTTTGATCTGTTTGTCATGCAGATGTTATATCCCATGCCGATGAAGGGGGCTATCACCGAAGGTCTCCCGTTGCAAGATCGGAGGTCAGAGGTCGGAGGTCGGAGACCGGAGACTGGAGGTCGGAGATATCAAAGATGAGCGCAAACACCACAGGAAGGTCAGGGTGTGTGTACTATCCTAGGCCAATGGACAAGACAGAGGTAGACGGGGTCTGAAGGGACACCAGAGGAAGACTTGGAAGTAAAGCAAGAGAGCAAAGCAATGTTTATAATCAAACTGAAGTACTTGAGAATATTAAAGCATATTTATACTAAGTCCGTTATTGTTAACCCAAATATGGTAGATCAAAACATAACAATAAGCGAGAGTCCAAATTTGGATGAAGAAGTAAGCTGAGTAAGCAAAACAATAAACGAGAAGTTGAGAAGGAACAGAAAAACGGATAAACGGGAAACGCTCAGTAATCCTTCATTGTGTGAAAACCCGATGATCTTCCTTCTCCGACATCCGAACATTCGGAGGTCGGAGGTCGGAGGCCGGAAATCGGAGACGGACCAAAGTCCGTGTGCACACATATAACAGCAGAATTGGTCATCCAGAGAAAAAATTGCAAAAAAAGCAGGGGAAGACAAAAATCAATCAATAAAATGCGAATATATTGGGGTAGCCTGGTGATTGTTTAAATGCCTGTGTACCAACCCGTTTCATTCATAGAACACACAGATATTCTCTAAGTTCAATTTTAGCCATTAGTCATTTCCGCTTCATGTTCGGGCTACTAACCGTGAGCAGTAAACAGACTTGGTCAGATCAAATTGGTCACCCCACAAATGAAAGGAAAACTGCAAGAGCAAAAATTGTTGTAGTTTGTGAAAGGTTGGAGATTCTTTATCATTCAAAAATGTCAGTCACTAGTTCTTTAATTGCCCCCATCCACACTTTCAGCTTTCAAATCCTGCTTCCTTTCTGTTCAGGCTGTCTGTGCCGCAGGCTCGGATCGGGAGTATCCGAATTTCAGAAGTGTCGGATTCCGAATTGAATTAGAGTCTAAATCTATCATCCACAGATTCACTATAGACGGATTCGGGAGAGCCGATGCAGGAGGTTTCTGTCAATAGTACTGAAGCCAATATGTTCTACTATTTTTGCGACTATTTTTGCTTGGGCCGAAACTCCTCCTCTGGTGGGGTGTGAGTTCTTCTGTTTCTCTTTATGGTAAAAAAAGCTCTGCACCCTATATTCACAATTTCCAAGCCCCTGAATCTGACTGTCCATGCATCATCTTGTGCGTTTGGCATTGACTTCTCTTTTTTCTGGTTCCAATTTGGCTGGGACTCCACATCTGTAATTGTTGGGCACTTGATCTTTGACACCTTCCTCTTCCAATGTTGTCCATAGGTGCATGATGAATTTTATATTGCTATTATCATGCACTTGATTATTTATTCTGGAAGCAGGAAAAAAGACTCATGAGGTTATTGTGGTTCTATCACTGGTTGAACATTTCGAGTTTTTCACTGAAAAAAATCGGTGAAAAACTGCGCCGGTTTTTCACACATTTTTCACTGAAAAAAAAGGTGAAAATTTCGAGTTATTTTCAGTACTTTTTGTACTTGAAACCAAGGTGAAAAATGCGAAATAATATTCATGATATTTCCTGTAAGAATAACACCATTATTTTCACCACATTTCCATTCAAGAATGATGGTGAAAAATTCAAAACTTATTTCACCAAAAATTCATGTATATTGACAGGTGAGAATGGGGGTGAAAAAGCCAAAACCTTTTTCATCAAAATTTTCATGTGGAAAAGGATAAAAAAATGAATGATAAACTTTGGCAAAAGGTGGTGTAAAACTCGAAATGAAGTAAGAATGTTTTCACACATTTTTCATCATCTTTTGTTTAATATTTTTCACTGAAAAATGTGGTGAACAAGATATGACATATAATACCACATTTCTCAACATTAATACAGATGAAAAAGTCAAAATGTTTTCTTATTGTTTTCCGCAGGGAATGCAGGTGAAAAATGTGAAACAGCATTGAGGAATTCAGATGGAAACATTAAGATATCCTTTTGACATTTTGTGCACGCAATGATGATTAAAAATTTAAAATAACATTCAACAATATTACAAGACAGAAGTTCGAAATTTCCCACTGAACAATCTGTGCGAAATCCAAAACCTTTTTTCACCAATGTTCTCATGAGAAAACCTACCAGAAAAAGTCCTGAGAAGATTTTAATGTTTGCCCTGATGTTTTGGCAAAACATTGCTGTGACGGTTGAAAGATGTTCATCACTTTTATCACTGAAAAACTTAAAACATACTAGTTAACCATTTCAGTTTTGGTGGGAAGATTGGTGAAATTCTTCGGCGAAAAAGTTGGTGCAAAGCAATTCAAATTTATGAGTGAAGAAATGAATGAGAAATGTTTTCAATTTTTCACAAGTTTTTTTCAGAGGTTTTTCGCTGAAAAGTAGGTGAAAAACTTGAAACTCGGCAACAGCGCACCGCAGTGGTGATTCCTGCTTGAACCTCGGCAAAGCAGGGTATATTTGCGAGAGTTGGTCAAAAACGCATGGCTGTGGTGATTCCTGCTTGAGACTCAGCAAAGGGGGGGGGATTCACGAGAGTTGGTCGAAACACATGGCTGTGGTGATCCCTGCTTGAAACTCGGCAAAGCGGAGTGGATTCGCGAGAGTTGGGCAAAACTCGGCAAAAGCACACGGCTATGGTGATTCCTGCTTGAAACTCGCGAGAGTTGGTCAAAAATGCATGGCTGTGGTGATCCCTGCTTGAAACTCGGCGAAGCAGAGGGGATTCGCAAGGGTTGGTCGAAACTCGGCAAAAAAGCACAGCTGTGGTGATTCCTGCTTGAAACTCGGCAAAGCAGAGGGGATTCACGAGAGTTGGGCGAAACTTGGCAAAAATTCACGACTATGGTGATTCCTGCTTGAAACTTGGCAAAGCAGAGGGGATTCGCGAGGGTTGGTCAAAACTCGGCAAAAAAGCACGGCTGTGGTGATTCCTGCTGACACTCGGCAAAGCAGAGTGGATTCGCGAGGGTTGGTCAAAACTCGGCAAAAGCGCATAGCTGTGGTGATTCCTGCTGGCCACTTGGCAAAGCAGAGTGGATTCGCGAGAGTTGGGCGAAACTCGGCAAAAGTGCACGGCTGTGGTGATTCCTGTATGAAACTCGGCAAAGTGGAGTGGATTTGCGAGAGCTGGTCGAAAGTCGGCAAAAACAGTTGATTTCTGCTTGAAAGTCGGCAAAGTGGAGTGGATTTGCTAGCAAAAACGCATGGCTGTGGTCATTCCTGCTTGAAACTCGGCAAGGCAGAGCGGATTCACGAGAGTTGGTCGAAACACATGGCTGTGGTGATTCCTGCTGAAACTCGCAAAGCGGAGTGGATTAGCGAGAGTTCGTTGAAAATGCACGGCTGTGGTGATTCCTGCTTGAAACTCGGCCAAGCAGGGTGGATTCACGAGAGCTGGGCGAAACTCAGAAAAAAAAATTGGCAAAATGGAGTGAATTCGCGAGAGTTGGTCGAAACCCACAAAAACGCACCGCGGTGCTTGACACTGGGCAAAGCGGAGTGAATTTGCAAGAGTCGGTCGATATTCGGCAAAGAAACTTGGCAAAGCGGGATGAATTCGCGACAGTTGGTCCAAATGCGGCAAAAGCGCAAAGCGGCGCTTGCAAATTCTCTCCGCTTTGTCAAGTTTTTGCTGGGTTTTGACCAACTCTCGCGAATTCACTCCACATTGCCCAGTGTCAAGTGCCACGGTGCGTTTTTGCCCAGCTTCGACCAGCTCTCGTGAGTCCACTCCGCTTTGCTGAGTTTCAAGCCGGAATCACCCCAGCCGCATTTCACCAACTCTCGCGAATCCACTCCAGAGCCACTATGACGAGTTACAAGCAGGAATCACCACAGCAGTGCATTTTTCCCAAGTTCCGACCAACTCACGCGAATCCACTCTGCTTTGCCGAGTTTTAAGCAGGGATCACCACAGCCATGCGCTTTTGCCGAGTTTCACCCAGCTCTCACGAATCCACTCTGCTTTGTCAATTTTCAAGCAGGGATCATCACAGCGATGCATTTTGCCCAACTCTCGCAAATCCTCTCCGCTTTGCCGAGTTTCAAGCAGAAATCACCACAGCCGTGTGTTTTTCCCAGCTTTCGGCCAACTCTCGTGTATCCACTCTGCTTTGCCGAGTTTCAAGCAGGAATCACCACAGCCGTGCGTTTTCAACGAACTCTCGCTAATCCACTCCGCTTTGCGAGTTTCAGCAGGAATCACCACAGCCATGTGTTTCGACCAACTCTCGTGAATCCGCTCTGCCTTGCCGAGTTTCAAGCAGGAATGACCACAGCCATGCGTTTTTGCTAGCAAATCCACTCCACTTTGCCGACTTTCAAGCAGAAATCAACTGTTTTTGCCGACTTTCGACCAGCTCTCGCAAATCCACTCCACTTTGCCGAGTTTCATACAGGAATCACCACAGCCGTGCACTTTTGCCGAGTTTCGCCCAACTCTCGCGAATCCACTCTGCTTTGCCAAGTGGCCAGCAGGAATCACCACAGCTATGCGCTTTTGCCGAGTTTTGACCAACCCTCGCGAATCCACTCTGCTTTGCCGAGTGTCAGCAGGAATCACCACAGCCGTGCTTTTTTGCCGAGTTTTGACCAACCCTCGCGAATCCCCTCTGCTTTGCCAAGTTTCAAGCAGGAATCACCATAGTCGTGAATTTTTGCCAAGTTTCGCCCAACTCTCGTGAATCCCCTCTGCTTTGCCGAGTTTCAAGCAGGAATCACCACAGCTGTGCTTTTTTGCCGAGTTTCGACCAACCCTTGCGAATCCCCTCTGCTTCGCCGAGTTTCAAGCAGGGATCACCACAGCCATGCATTTTTGACCAACTCTCGCGAGTTTCAAGCAGGAATCACCATAGCCGTGTGCTTTTGCCGAGTTTTGCCCAACTCTCGCGAATCCACTCCGCTTTGCCGAGTTTCAAGCAGGGATCACCACAGCCATGTGTTTCGACCAACTCTCGTGAATCCCCCCCCCCTTTGCTGAGTCTCAAGCAGGAATCACCACAGCCATGCGTTTTTGACCAACTCTCGCAAATATACCCTGCTTTGCCGAGGTTCAAGCAGGAATCACCACTGCGGTGCGCTGTTGCCGAGTTTCAAGTTTTTCACCTACTTTTCAGCGAAAAACCTCTGAAAAAAACTTGTGAAAAATTGAAAACATTTCTCATTCATTTCTTCACTCATAAATTTGAATTGCTTTGCACCAACTTTTTCGCCGAAGAATTTCACCAATCTTCCCACCAAAACTGAAATGGTTAACTAGTATGTTTTAAGTTTTTCAGTGATAAAAGTGATGAACATCTTTCAACCGTCACAGCAATGTTTTGCCAAAACATCAGGGCAAACATTAAAATCTTCTCAGGACTTTTTCTGGTAGGTTTTCTCATGAGAACATTGGTGAAAAAAGGTTTTGGATTTCGCACAGATTGTTCAGTGGGAAATTTCGAACTTCTGTCTTGTAATATTGTTGAATGTTATTTTAAATTTTTAATCATCATTGCGTGCACAAAATGTCAAAAGGATATCTTAATGTTTCCATCTGAATTCCTCAATGCTGTTTCACATTTTTCACCTGCATTCCCTGCGGAAAACAATAAGAAAACATTTTGACTTTTTCATCTGTATTAATGTTGAGAAATGTGGTATTATATGTCATATCTTTGTTCACCACATTTTTCAGTGAAAAATATTAAACAAAAGATGATGAAAAATGTGTGAAAACATTCTTACTTCATTTCGAGTTTTACACCACCTTTTGCCAAAGTTTATCATTCATTTTTTTATCCTTTTCCACATGAAAATTTTGATGAAAAAGGTTTTGGCTTTTTCACCCCCATTCTCACCTGTCAATATACATGAATTTTTGGTGAAATAAGTTTTGAATTTTTCACCATCATTCTTGGATGGAAATGTGGTGAAAATAATGGTGTTATTCTTACAGGAAATATCATGAATATTATTTCGCATTTTTCACCTTGGTTTCAAGTGCAAAAAGTACTGAAAATAACTTGAAATTTTCACCTTTTTTTTCAGTGAAAAATGTGTGAAAAACCGGCGCAGTTTTTCACCAATTTTTTCAGTGAAAAACTCGAAATGTTCAACCAGTGTATGGCTTAGTACTAGGGGAATTATTGAGTCTGGAGACTTCAAGCTATATTCAATGTTTCAACGTACATTCAGGGAGCTCTGTCACAACTGTCATGTTCTCTCGCGGTTCAGTTTAGCATACTTCAACCAAACTGTGAGCCTTTTTGTTCCCTATGAGGCATTGAGTACTAGAAAACCCATCATATGGGAAGTTTAAATGTCAAACTCAGTGTATAGTGGCCGAAGCACCAGAAAGCCATGTTTTATGGATTTATTTCAGTGAGCACACTCAGAGTTACACTTTCCTTTTTTGGGAGGAGAGGTGTTGCCTAAATGACAATCTAAGTGCCTTTGGCGTCTATAACACCCAGGTCACAACTTATCTGAGATAGTGCTGGCCAAAGATATGATACGGAAAATTAAATTTTGGATATATCCAAATACACATGAATACGGCGCTGTAAGCTGCCATTGAATATGAATATGGAATGATATGAATACAATACAATATGGATAAAATATGATACGCCTCGGGTCATATTCAGATATAATTGAATACGGTAATGGGTGCTTTTCGCCGCCCAGACCATCAGTCGGCAATGCTCGGAGCATGAAGTTTTGTCTCCCGAACATGGACACCAGATCTGATTTGCCCAAGCCGCCCAATGGCACCAGATTAGTGGTCCGTCGGACGTTGACACTGGGGACAATAGGCAATATACAGGCCCTGTATATCCTCAGGATATGCTCAGGATATTACAAACATCCCCAGTATATACCCGCAATATCCGGTGGCCGGATATGCTCTGGATATTAGCCAATATACCGGGGACATCTGGAGCCAGGATATGCCCAGTATATTAGCTAATATCCGGAGCATATCCTTACAATATCCTGAGGTCTGATGGCTACCATATATGGACTCAGGATATGCTCAGGATATTGTAACACAACATGTACAAACAATGTCCAAAAATGGAAATAAAGACCTGCCTTGTAAGGAGAAGGCTCAGCCAAGTGCAATCTGAAACTTGATGCTAGGGTTAGGGTTTCCTTATAGGGAAGTAGATAAGATAAGATATACCTTATAAGGAGACCCTAACCCTAACTTTGATTTTCCCCCAATTGCCCTTGGCTGAGCCTTCTCCTTACAAGGCAGGTCTTTATTTCCATTTTTGGACATTGTTTGTACATGTTGTGTTACAATATCCTGAGCATATCCTGAGTCCATATATGGTAGCCATCAGACCTCAGGATATTGTAAGGATATGCTCCGGATATTAGCTAATATACTGGGCATATCCTGGCTCCAGATATCCCCGGTATATTGGCTAATATCCAGAGCATATCCGGCCACCGGATATTGCAGGTATATACTGGGGATGTTTGTAATATCCTGAGCATATCCTGAGCATATACAGGGCCTGTATATTGCTTATTGTCCCCAGTGTGAACCACTTCAGGCTTAGATCAAAATGTTGTGATCTTCATGTTCAGATCTACCAAGCCCCGAATTTGGTGATTTCCTTGCCCCCAGCGGGATCCGAAGATTCAAAGTCAAAATTGGGCCCCACTAAGCAGCGACAGGAACCCGTGATAGGCTGATGTGGGTCAGTGTTCCTCGACCAGTCGACAAACAAAATATATTTAAATATATTTATATCATATCCATATTCGACGACCTCAATATGGATATGATACACTAAGAATACGATATGGGGCCGCAAGGTTGAATACGATATGGATATAAGTACAATACACCTTTTGGCATATCATATCTGTATTTGGCCAGCACTAAGATTCTGAGATGATGATATAAGTTGAAACTTGATCTTCAAAAATTGAGACATTTTCTTTTTGTAAGACTTGATCCCTAAAGATTCAGCTCCCGCCTCAGAGAGGCCCAATCCCATGTCATTTTCGTCCTGGTGTTTATCTCCTTCGGACCTTTTTTCCCATTCGACTTGTTTCCCCTTCGACACAACGGTCAAGTGGATAGGAATGAGACCCAGCAGCAGAGCGTCCCCGCCACACATATCGTTCGGCAACGCAAGAATGGAAGTACTAGTGAAGCACCTGGTTCGACTCCAAGCTGGGTTATATAATCTTTGGAGCCTCTTTTTTCCCCCGCCCCCTAGAATCCCGTTGAAGGCGGACTCAAGGCAACAGTTAATTGCAGAGAAAAGAGACATAGATTTGGAAGTACAGGGACACATTACAGATGGTTCCGCGCCTCATATTCACCAAGAACAAGGTAAGCTGGGTTGAGTCATCCTTGGGCATTGGGAATCTTTTATTGCTGCCCGCGTCTGTTTTTAGGTGAATTTACAAGGGTTTCATCCCGTAGGAACGATACCTGCTCCGCACCCGAGCGAGCTACGTTCGACACTCTAGAGAGATTCGATGGTCCGGGAGATCTTGTTCCAGCTCTGATTTCTTTGCCTTCCTAGATCACATTGATTCTACGCAGCCGTCTCAACTCTAAAATCTATCCGATCTAATTCGGAAGCCCGTGGATTCCCTTCATGTGCTCCTCCGCCGCCGCTCTAGCCTCTCCAACCGCCGTTATTGTCCCGTATGCCAGGGTATGGATATCCATGCAGCACACAATGAACCTGTACCCAGCGTCGATACGCTCTTTCACCATCTTTGTCCCAAACCCGACGCCGAGGATCGGAAGATCACACTCCTTGGACACTCTGGTGGCCTTCTGGGTAGCGGCGACGAATTCAGGCTCGTCCCCGTCGAACGCAAGGGAAAGGCCCATGTCCAGCCGCAGATCGCCGACTGCACGCGTCGAGAAAAGACTAGTTAGCATCTGTGGCCGCTGAGTGCTCGGAGCACGTACTTCCGATCATGAACGCGGAGATCTCATTCATTTGCATGATCGCCTCGAGGTTTTTGATCCCAACGCGGGACTCGATTTGCGGGATAAGCGCAACATGCTTATTGGCGAGAGAGAAGACGCTTTCGCCCTCCGGGGTTGTATCTGTGACTCCCGGTAGCTGTTTTACCAGTCAGCTATAAAATCTGCGTTCAAGGAAAGACCAAGTACATAGGAGAACGGCGGGAAGGACCTGTGACCTATCGGGCTGTTGAATTTGAGGTGAGTAGAAGCACAGCACATTTTTTAATTGGCTCGGCTCTCACGGGAAGCGGCAGGCTGCGATGACCGCTTTCATCTCTTCCACAGTGTCCAGATGTGGGATAATGAGCCCCCCAGCGCCCGCGTCCAAGCACCACGCCTGAAAAGCGTGTAAGTTATCGATCGCATCGCAAGTTGAAACAGCCTTCACCATATAATCAAACGCAGTTTTGCTGGGGACGCGAACAATGGGGATCATCTTCCCGCCACTCTCATGGATGATGATTTGGATGCATTCTATTAGCAGATCCTGCGACCACGCTACGTGCTCTGCATCCTGTGAATATCGTCGTTCCTGCCTTCAGAAAATACATCACATGAACTACACTTACGATCCAACACCAATCCGCGCCCGTCACAGCAATGGTTTTCGCAACGTGCCTGCTGGGATAGCTGAGGGTGGTCCCAATCGCAATTCTCCCCGACTTGAACAGGGCTTGCAGGTTGCCCGACTGTTGGAGAGTGGGCGGCCGATATTTGTCCAACGAGGCCGAATCGAAAGTGAACTGGGGCGGGGTGGTCATTTTCTGTACTTCTAGACGAGAGCAGGGGAGGGAATCGGTATAGACTTTCTGGGCAAAATTGATAGACATTTATACCATTGCCCGGCGCCTGAGCGCGAATCCAGGCCGCGCAACTCCGAGCAAGCCCCCGAGAACAGCCCGGAGCACGCGGGCTTGCTCGGTAATCCTTATTAACCCGTGTGCGATACGAGCTGACTCAGGCTGCGGTGATCCGCACTGCATTGGCACTTTGCAGTGTGCCGGGGCCGCGTGTACGACCTTCCACCCGCCTAACCTACGTATTTTTCGCTATATGTACAATTCCCATCAGATCTTGCCCCGTTTGGATTCAATCTGCTCCTGACGCCCGGCGGGTGGGCATTCGTAGCACATTTATGGGTGTTGAATTATTTCCTGTGTTCGAACTGGTTAACTGTATTCCTCCACATTAATAGACTGCGACACTATATTAGGGTTTCAACTATTTTGGCCTTGAGCTAGTTCGGCCCGCGTGTTCAAAATGACGCGGCATCAGAATTATCGTTATAACATTTTCAACAGTCGTGCCTCTGAGATAGCTCAAAATATACTGTACTTATGTACCACTCTGTCTTGAATCCTCCCCATATGTCTCCTATTAAAGGAAACATCGTGGTGAACTGGAGGGGTTGGGAACCCAAGTTCTAAGTCAACCAGCTCTTTTCCAAGCTCCTTTCGAGGAAGATTCCTCGGACAATTTTTTTCCTCAACGTCGCATACCATTTAATTCAACAGTTTACCATATTGTGTCGGACCACGGACCGCCATTTTCCCGCCGTTTGAATCGTTTCAACTTTCAACCTTTTCCTCTCAAAAAAAGAAAGAAAAAGACAATAATTTTCTACTCGCTCGTCCTTGCAAACGATGACACCGAGTCCATTTTGCAAGTGGAACTGCACAACTTCTGCAACAGCAGGACGTCTTCACCTTGCCGGCGTGCCCTGTAATTTTTCCGAGTTGATCGGACATGACTCATCCTCCTGACGTTTACAGCACGGTAATAGTCAACATGCCCGACGACATCGCTCCCTCGGCACTTGACGTCGCAACTGGAAGGATCTGACTCTCGTTCCAGCGGATCCGACCATTTTCTAACATATATATATTTCGGCCGACATTCCGCAACGGCATGCTGCTCACAGTAACTCGCCGACACCTTCGCGGCGCTCGGCGGCAATCAGCGGCTAGCGGATCCCATCATTCCTCCATTCGGCATTCCTTTTCCCCTTGCGCTCTTCTCCCGTTTTGCCGTCTTGCCGTCTTGCCCTGGCCTATTTTCTGGGTCACCTATGCTGACGGTTCCGTTTATTATAGTCTATTTCCTCCGTGGTGGCGCTGGTTCAGTCCGGCCACAGACACGGCTCTTTTTCGATCTGTTTCCCCGTCCGTCTCCAGCAAGACTACTTGCCTATCTTCGCATACCTCGCTCTAGCCGCAAGAGCGGCACAGCTCCCGTCGGGTTCTCCTCGGGCAGCTGCACATAGCCCGCCGTCGCGGATCGCCGGATCCGCATACCGGCCTATACTGCTCCAACCCACCAGGTCACCGCCGCGTTGCGCATTGCCCAGTACAGGCCCAGGTGGCTGCCAGAGAATCGTATTGTACTTTACTTGCGGCGGGGCATAACCAAGTCTGGACCCAGTCCGCCCCGGCCTCTCCCTCCATTAAATATCCCAGCTATCTCCCTTCGAGCTCAATCCTTACCGCCCGCCTTCAACTCAATCGCCGTCTCCGCAGCATACGGCGCCATGATATCATGTACGAGGTGCGTCTCTCCACTCCGCTCTGGAGTTCTGCTTATTTGACAATACCAGAGTTACATACACTGCACCTTCCCACGGAGTCACTGTCCCGCTGCCCGAGCGCGACTTCTTCGCCGTGGCAAGATCTGCGCCTGAATCCGCGGCCAGCAGAGCCCGAAAGCATTTTGCTTCGTCCGAAATGTCCTGCTGCACGGATCGCCTGTATTCCTCGATGTCTCTGCTGGTGCAGAACGTTCAGTGTTTTTCGCGCGCCTATACTACCTGCCCATCGATTTGGAGGGATCTATATGCCATAAAAGGACTTGGAGGTCAGGGGCGGCTCTGGGAAAGCCCCGACGGAGCGAAAATTCAGCAGTACCACGGTGATCTGGCTCAAGGAGGTGGCTTGCATTTATCAACCATGCCGAAAATCGCTATTGCACCACGTCGAAATTTCTTTGCAACTTGTATCTACTCAAGTCACCCAACAAGTCTATTCGAAGCTCAACTCTGCAATGCCTGTGGTAATCTAATTGCCGTGGATTCCCTTCATGTATTCTTCGGCCGCGGCTCTGGCCTCGCCAACCGACTTTATCGTCCCATACGCAAGCGTATGGAGATCGGCACAGCACACAATGAATCTGTATCCCTCGTCCATGCGTTTCTTCAACATTTCCACCCCCATTCCGCCGCCGACGATGGGACTACCACGCTGCTTGGACACTCTAGTGGCTTTCTGAATGGCGGCGACATATTCAGGCTCGTCTCCCTCTATCCCGAGGGAAAGGCCCATGTCCAGCCGGAGATCGCCCGCTGCAAGGTCCATTTAGCGCCGGGTGCGGGCCAATACTAAACACGTACTTCCGATCATAAATGCGGAAACCTCTTCCAGCTTCATGATCTCCTCCATGTTTTGTATACCGAGACGAGACTCGATTTGGGGGATCAGCCCAACGTGCTTGTTAGCGAGAGAGAATACGGTTTCTCCCTCCGGGGTTGTATCTGTGACTCCCGGGATCTGTTTGTACGGTCAGCTATTTTATCATAAGTCGGGCAGCACACACAAATATGAAGGGTGGGAAGGACCTGTGGCCGATAGGACTGTGAAATGTTTGAGTTGAGTCAATAATTTAGCACATTTTAGGTTGGCTCTCACGGGAAGCGACAGGCAGCGATGACTGCCTTCATCTCCTCGACGGTCTCAAGGTGCGGGATAATGATCCCTCCAGCGCCCGCATCCAAGCACCACGCCTTGAATTTATGTAAGTTATCGATTGAAGGGTGTTGAAATATGCCTCACCATGTAATCGAACGCAGTCTTGCTTGGGACACGGACGACCGGAATCATCTTCCCGCCACTCTCGTGGAGATTATTTGGATACATTCCATGAGGAGATCCTGCGACCACGCCACATGCTCTGCGTCCTGCGAATACCAGAGTTATGTCTCGTAAAATATACCGATGAGTTGCACTCACGACCCAACACCAATCCGCCCCCGTCACAGCAAGGGTCTTCGCAACGTGCCTGCTGGGATAGCTGAGCGCCGTCCCGACTGCTACTTTTCCCGATTTGAATAGCGCTTGAAGGTTGCTCGCCTGCTGGAGGGTGGGCGGGCGAAATTGCCCCAGTGAGGCCGCATCAAAAGTAAACTGGGGTGGGGCGGTCATTTTCTGGATTTCTAGGAAGCGGGGAAGGGAACTGATAGGTTTATGTTTCTTGCGCGAGATAGAGAGGGCTTTATACTCCCGCCGGGCCCTGAGCGTGGTACGGCAGCATCCAGGCAGAGTAACGCTTATTGTCCCATTCGGTCCGGATATGATATTATCTTTGACTCACCATCAGAACTACCTCGGAGGTAGGCTACACTACGACTAGACTGCAGTGTGCCGGGACACGTGTACGTTGTTATCATAGATTGCGCTGTTTCGTTTCTCCCGACTAGCGTGTGCAGTATGGCCCAAGCATGACTAACACCTGAGATTCAACACAAATTCCTCACAGGTCACTTTGCTAGCCGAGAAAGCCGAGAAAGCAGTTAATGCTTCTATACGGCTACACACTCCACATAAATTCGCTGAAGTCTGGATTAAATGCGAAACGCACCTATTGTCCCCCGGACTCGCGGTCGTGCCGAGTTTCGATCCCGGGCCGGATGTTTTCCGGGTGGAGACTGGCTGGAAAAAAAAAAAACCCAGAGGGGATGGAGTCCGATGGACAAATTCCAATATTTCCATTGCGAAACGACCCAACGGACAGTAACACCGCCGAGCTCAGCTGAATTCGGAGGCGCCGCTGATTGTCCTCGGCGGTGACTTAATTGCCGTGCTAAGGATCAAACTAGACCGCTCACAGCCTTCAAAATCACTTGTCTCGTCAATGTAAGCTTGCGCCTGCTATTAAGACACATACCGGAGCGCGGCAAAGAGACTACGGGATCTGCAGAGCACAAGCGTGGGTGGGACTCTCTAACCAATCTTCTACGCTACTGTATAATTACATTCAATTCAACCGGGGGTGTGATGCGTGACCCGAATTACCGGTTCGACCATTCGACCAGGGCCGAAATTTCACGTGACAGAACCGAAATGTTCGAGCACTGGAACGAAAATTGTCAAATTTATGCGTCGCGGAGATTTTGAGCAGTGTTGATGCCTGCATGATGAAAATTACATTCGACCAAGGGGTGGGTGACGTGTGATGAAATACCAATATTCGCCATCGACCAAGGGGGGAGTGACACGTGATGGTCGAATTCCTGTAACCGATTTAGGGAAACAGGTCTACAATCAGCTAATCCAATCTCCGATCGTCCCGGTATCTTCCGGATTTCCCTTTCTGGAATATGGCCGGCAAGGTCCGAGACTCTGAGTTTAGACCCCTTCCTATTCCGTCCTCCTGAAAACAGCTTTGCTTTTCTCGTCCTGCCCCGGCAACTCCCGACCTGAGTCTAGACTCATTCCTTTTCCGGCCTCCTAAAAACAGCTTTGCTTTTCTTATCTTGGCCCGGCAACTCCCAGTCGGTGCGCTCAACATCATCCTCTCAGAGGCACCGCAACAGGTAAAAAATTCAACCACCTAAAACAGCTTTGTTTTTCTCATCTTGCCCTGGCAAGTTCGGAGCTGAGTGTAGACTCCTCCCTTTTCCAGCCTCGCTCCCAATCATTGTTGTTTGTCTTGCTCATGTAGCAAGCACTTTGCAAGTAACACAAACCAAAAAAACATCTATCCAGCATTCAAATATGTAACAAAATCCCAAAGTTTTAAAAGCAGGCTGAGTAGCATATATTCCCGAGGTACATATGCAGCGAAGCGCACACCAATGCATCCTATTTATACTGCACTCTATCAGAATTTGCATTCTCAGTGGTTTCTAGGTGACACAGTTAATGTGGAGGTTACAGGGATGCCCGGAGGGCCTTTTGAATTGAATGTAATAATACAGTAATGCTCTGATGAGCTCCGGTCACTGGGGACAATAAGCAATATACGGGGCCTGTATATCCTCAGTATATCCTCAGTATTTTACAAAAACCCCCAGAATATACCCCCAATATACAGGGTCTGTATATGCTCAGTATTTTTGAAACATACAAAAGATATCCTTACAATATCCCGAGGTCTGATGGCTACCATATATGGACTCGGGATATGCTCAGTATTTAGAAACACAACATGTACAAACAATGTCCAAAAATAGAAATAAAGACCTTCCTTGTAAGGAGAAGGCTCAGCTGAGGTGAAATTGGGAACTTGAGGCTAGGGTTAGGGTTTCCTTATAAGGTCTATCTTATCTTATCTGTTTCCTTATAAGGAAACCCTAACCCTAACTTTAATTTTCTTAATTGCCCTCAGCTGAGCCTCTCCTTCCAAGGCACTTACTACAAGGCAGGTCTTTTATTTCTATTTTGGACATTGTTTGTACATGTTGTATTACAAAATACTGAGCATATCCTGAGTCCATATATGGTAGCCATCAGACCTCGGGATATTGTAAGGATATCTTTTGTATGTTTCAAAAATACTGAGCATATACAGACCCTGTATATTGGGGGTATATTCTGGGGGTTTTTGTAAAATACTGAGGATATACTGAGGATATACAGGCTCCGTATATTGCTTATTGTCCCCAGTGGGTGCTGGCCCACGCGGCGTCTGAGGGTTTCCGACTACTGTACATACTGTAAGGGTTCATTTAATCTTTTTCCTATCTCATTGTATTTCACCGCTCATGACCTTCACAATCTCCTACTCTTATATTCACGATTACCTATGAAATGTTCCGTACGTCCGCTATTTCCGACATCTCTGATATCTCCGTAGTCACACGTAGATTAGTCACGCGCCAGCGCATGATAATGATATCTACACTTTAACTCAAAACTATCACCTGGCCATTTGCCTGACTCGTTGAGAATCTCCGAGCACAGACAAAGGGCACTAGGTGACTCTTCAAAACACTACATTTACAGCCTCGCGACTATCTTTAGTCACTCCCTTTCGCTCCTGTTAAAACGATTGAGTCACGAGCCTTGTCACATATTGAAAGGCTAGAGAATCTGCCTATCGGTAGTGGAATATCCGCTATACGTCAGATTCTCGTTGTTGGCTAGACCGCGTACCGGGGTCGTAACCACTTCTGCTCGCCCAGAGACCACATTCGGCTCTTTCCTACCTGCTGTTAAGATTCTCAGGTCTTACACATACCTGTAGTGATGCAACACAAAGCTTACCGTGCCATTTCCGTTGCCTTTTTTGGTGGCAATGGTGGGCACCGGGACCGTGACTGTTGCAAAAATTTGCAACAGCACTAGACTCGCAACCAATCGTGTTTAGTCAGCGTATTTGATCACGAGACGAGCAAAGGGATCAAAAGCTTCCTAAAATGACTGGGATATTTGGTAAGACTTTTGGTAGGACCCACCAAACTTGAGTTCGACTTATGTTTTTGGGCCTCTCAACTTTCAAAAAAAGTGTAAAAAGTGATGTAGGGAAAGTTACTCCCACTAGTTGAACATTTCGAGTTTTTCAGTGAGGAAATTGCTGGGAAAGTTTACTGATTTTACAGCAATTTTTCATTGAAAAAGTAGGTGAAAAACTCAAAACTTTTTCTGAACTTTTTCTGGTTTTGGTGAAAAAAGTGATTGTGAGTCAAAAAGTTCTGTATATATTTTGAGTTTTTCGCCTATTTTTCAGTGAGAAATTCCTGTAAAATTGGTGAAGTTTTTCATCAATTTTCTCACTGAAAAACTTGAAATGTTCAACCAGTGTCCCCTTCGAAATCTGAGTTGACTGAGGCCTGATTTATTTCGTCATAAATTTGATTGCTTGACGTTGTCTGCACACAGACCAGTTGTTATATCCCATGCCAATGAAGGGAGCTATCACCGACTAGGCCAATGAACAAGACAGAGGAAGACAGAGTCCGAAAGGACACCGGAGGAAGACTCAGAAGCAAAGCAAGGAGCAAAGCAACGTTTATAATCAAACTGAAGTATATGAGGATATTGAAGCATATTTATACTAAGTCCGTTATTGTTAACCCAAATATGGTAGATCAAAACATAACAATAAACGAGAGTCCAAATTTGGATGAAGAAGTAAGCTGAGTAAGCAAAACAATAATCAAGAAGTTGAGAAGGAACGGAAAAACAGGTAAACAGGAAACGCTCAGTAAACCTTCATTGTGTAAAAACCCGATGATCTTCCGTCTCTGACCTCTGAACGTTCAGAGGTTGGAGGTTGGAGGTTGGAGATCGGAGATGGACCGAAGTCCGTGTGCATGAATATAACACCAGTTGACGACGTCGAGCACCTTTCACCCAAGTCCAAAAAAAAAGTTGGCTCATTCAACTTCAATTTCGAAAATAATCCACTTTTATGCAGGAACTTTTTACACTTTTTATGAAGGTTTCACCCCCCACAATTCTAAGTACGAACACTGGTTTGGTGGGTCCACCCAAAATGCTGACCAAATGTCCCAGCCGCTTCACCCACCGTGATCAGTGTAGCCCCGTGATGATGGTCCCAAGTCTACAACAACACCTCCATTTTTAGACATGGAAAGGTGGTCTTGGACAGAGTTTTCAATCCAAATTATTCAATGGAGGACTTCTCAGCTACCTAAAATGACCCTCCAGAGCTCAAAATCTTCGGTCATTTTTCCCTCTCAGATGTCACAGTGATTTCAAAAGCAATGCAGCTCATCGTGACCATGACCTGGCCAAAAAAAAGCAATGTAACGACCCTCACCGTGACCGTGACCATTGCATCACTACAGGTATGTAAAGTATCAGCGGTGTTTTGTTTTACAGGTACTTATGTAATCATTTTTGATCAATCGACATGAGCTTTTTGCATGCTAGTTGAAAAATGTCCCCTGTTTAAGCATGTAACAGATTTAGTGGCTGTGCTAGTGTTTTTAGCGGTGGCATTGAATCCTCATTAGTGGCTGTGCTCTAAATTCCTTTCAAACGGTGTGGCTTAATAATGGCTGTAATCTGATAGTGTAATCCTCGCCTCTGCCAGCGTGTGTTCGATCTGCTTCTCAGGCAATTTAGTCTTCTGCCGTATGGCTGCCTCATTCTGCACCTGCATTCGTCAATCTTGACCGTACTCGGTGTGCAATAGAGGAGATTTCAGGTTACACACCCACGGACACAACAATTTGGTTGTCAATCCGGTCAACAACTTTACAGCAGCTCACCCGCGAATTCTTGTGGAAGTGTATACATAACACTTTCCGTGTCGGTGACTTCTGGGCACACATCGACACACTGAAGCTGAATGGCCGGTGTCATTTCTGTGAAGCGCCGGAAACATTAGAGCATATTGCATTGGAGTGTGAGGTGCATGGGCAATGGGTGATATGGAAGCTTACACGAGAACTATGGCTCAAAAAATACAATGAGTGGCCAACCCTCAGCTGGGGCTTAATTCTGGGCTGTAACCTCGCAAGATTCAAATCTAACAAGGGCATCCTCATCCGGGAGAAAGGACAATTATTTGCCATAATTGTATCAGCTGCCTGACATTTGATCTGGAAACTGTGCACAAATAGAGTCATTAGCAGCCCAGGAATGGCACTGAAGGAGGAAAACATTCACAACCTATGGCTGAAAACAATGAACGCAGCCCTGACAAGGGACCAGATACTAACTAATAAAACTCGGTTTGGACCGCTATCATTCAAAAAACAATTGGTGTTGAACACATGGAGTGGTCTATTGATGGACGAAGATTCATTGCCAGATGGCTGGATTCATGAAAAGGGGGTTTTAGTGGGTATACGACCCAAAAACAATGCAACTGGAATAGGCTAAACGTCAATGGTCGGAGCCCCACACTGGTTTACAACGTGTGTAATGGCATTTCCTCCTTGGACAATATTCCCGGCATGCCTGGCTAACTACCAGCAATACAGACAGATGAGCTTAGAATGCTTCTGCAGACTTTGTTTCATTGCAAACATCCCAAAAAAGAAGAAAAAAAAGAAAAAACTACCAAAGTTCGCCATCGACCAAGGGGGGAGTGACGTGTGATGGTCAGATTGAATGTAATAATACAGTACAAGCAGTTGCAAAGTCTTAGTAGTAAACTGGCTGTTCCAATTATGGGACCGTGTCAGTATAATATACCTCCTAGTCGCCACCGATCGGAATACCGGCTCCGACAGCCGAACTTCCGAAGCGGAGTTTGAATCTCCACCCTTTCCTCCCGCCTCCCTGCATTGCCGCTGCAACACCGTCTGAAATCTGGTGGCTCTGGAGAGTCTGTCAACAACCTCTGGTGTATTGGTAGCAAAATTCGATGAGCTACTCTCGAGGCGGGCTATTTACTGTACTATTACGGCTAAGTGTTCGGGTGACGGGTGACGGGCGCCTGTGAACTGAACATTCGGTGTGTAGGTAACGGTGACAGACGGATTTTCTGGCCCAAATGGGCCTGAAAACGCTCAAAAAGTCGTCCGCCATTCGCCGGACTTCCATATATGGGAGGAATTGATGCCATTTGTCAGAATGAACACTTGATCTAGTGAACTGACGGGTGACACCCTGTGAACACTTGGTCGTAATAGTACAGTACGCTGCTCTTCAAGCTTGTCAGCTGCCCGGTGCCCACAAGGGTGAAGCTGCTAAGCTTGTCTGACCCTCGACATTGTCCCAATGTCTGGACTCTGCATGCGCAGCGCATGCAGACGTCCGGTACCCGTCCGTCTCTAACCCCGACCTGGTGGCCTGACGGACGGGTCGAAGCCCTACATGCGCTTCGCATCCGTAGTCCCCAGTAATGGCCGGATTCTTGAATCGAGTGGGCAACGTAGATCCAGGGAAAGCTCTTGACTCCGGCTTCGTGTCAGTCTTGCCAGTGGGATGAATGCTCCCAAAATATCCGCACCATGGGTTTTCCTTCCCTCAAATGCTAAAATGGCAACTAACCCCATTCTACATCACCGCCGACTCACCGCCGACTTGTCTTCTCATTCGGCTCCCATCTGCTGCCGGAATGCGATATCTAGCGCGAAGTAGTATCCAGGGATCGAAGGTCCCACTCTCCCACTACCAGTGTCCACACCATGGAAACTCCGGATACCAAGACCCTTCTCATCTATGGGCTTTTGGCGGTAATATCGATCTCCTGGTTTCGGTCAGGCCAAAAGGTACGCTCTCTCTAACGTAAGATAGCCCAGGGAACTCACCGCCGCGCAGAGTACCATTCCGGCTATTGCAGATTCTAGGGGCATCATATCGTCGTACATCGTGGCACTGAAATTTCTACTTCACGCACCGGACATGATCCACCAAGGATATTATCAGTACCGCGATGGCGTGTTCCGCGTGCCTAAGCTCTTCCGCTGGGACTACGTCGCCAACGGAACACAACACATCGCAGAGGTAGCGTCCGCGCCCGAGGACGTTCTTTCCTTCAACGAAGGCGTCGCAGATGCGAGTCAATTGTACTTGCCCTTATACCCGGACAGTGATTCAAATCCTTTCCAGGTCATTCAATCGGACTATACTATGGCCCTGGAGCTCAAGAGAAATCCATATCATGTAGGCGTGATACGAGGCAGCTTGACACGAAACCTTGGCCGGTGCTTCCCGCAGGTCCGGGATGAGATCGTGCACGCATTCGACGAGGTGCTGGCGTTGAACGGCAACGGTTAGCACCATCTATATAACACCGCCCCTGCTACATATCCTGATGGACATCACGCAGAATGGAAAAGGCTTCATGTTCTCCCCAGTGTTATGCAGGTCGTCGCGCGCACCAGCAACCGTCTCTTCGTCGGCCTTCCCCTCTGTGAGGGAATTCAGGCCCACGCAGACGCACGACTTACAACCAGCGTAATCAGGTAGAGAGCAGGAATATCTGGAGCTCAACATCAACTTCACCGTAGCCATCATTATACGTGGCCAGGTCATTAGCCTCCTTCCCAAATGTCTCAAACCGTCAGTTTGCTGTCGACCATAGCTCGTTGTCTAATGCACAGTATCCTAGAATTCTTGGCCCTCTTTTGTCAACGCGGAAAAGCGCCCTCCGTCACGCGCTGAAGTTTCTGGGACCGATTATCGAAGAGCGGCTTGAGGCTGAACGCGAGTATCAGAGCGATTGGCCTGACAGACCAGTAAGTCACTTTTCTGACCACTCGGAGGGATTAACCGTTACGAATATCCAGAACGATCTTATCTCCTGGCTTCTGGACATCGCCCAAGGCGAGGAGCGAAAACCCCCGGCGATCGCGGTGCGCATCCTAGGGACCAATATGGCCGCGATCCATACCTCGTCTATGGTAAACCGTACTCCTGTTTAGTCTGCATAACATGAATCTAATGCAGATGTCGCCCTAGGCCCTGACTGCCGCGCTCTACGACTTGACCACATATCCGGAACACATCCTCCCCATGCGCGAGGAAGCGGAACGTGTGGTCGCGGAACAAGGCTGGTCCAAGGCCTCGCTCGGCCATATGCACAAGATCGACAGCTTTCTTCGCGAGTCGCAGCGACACACCGGCACCTCTCCCGGTACGCCCGTATCACTGAGAATTCCACGGATTCAATTACCTATGTGTTGCAGTCGCAATGGTAAGAAAGGTTGTCGCTCAAGATGGCTTCACGTTCTCAGATGGGACCACCATCCCGTACGGCGCGTTCCTCGGCGTTCCCGGCACCGCGACACACTACGATCCTGGTAATCCATCATCTTGATCAGCATACCTCTCGTCGCCGCTAATTGCATATTAAACAGACAACTACGAGGACGCCACCACTTTCGACGGCTTCCGTTTCTCGCGCTTGCGCGAGCAGCACGCCATACAAGATAATCACAGCGAGGGAAGCGGCATCTTCAACCGACACATGGTCTCCACTGCGCAGGACCATGTCGCATTCGGGCATGGCCGCCACGCGTGCCCAGGGCGGTAAGATTTCTGGATGATTTCTTTTTCGTTTCAACCGGATTCAACCCAACATTTACAGCTTCTTCGCAGCAACGGAGCTCAAAGCGATGCTGGCCCACATGCTCATCAACTATGATGTGAAGGCGGAGATGGAGGGCGTCAGACCTCCAGACCAGTTTTTCGGACCGGCGCGGTTCCCCAATTCGCAGGGAAAGATCCTCATTCGGAAGCGGTCTCAGTAAGGGTTGGAAGATGCCGGAGCCAGCAATATGCACTACTTTCAGTTTGCTAGGGCTAAGAAAACATCGTGTTCCAAAAAACGAAAGATAGATACTTCAACTTGCCAAGTCTTCATAGGGCCTCTGTTCCTTAAGAGCCGATGTATTTTGAGCTGAAGCGAGGCAGGCACATAATAGCGCGGATCCCGCAGTTTGCATGTGTTGAGATTGGTCCCGCGGGCGCGTGACCGCGTCAGCCCAGCAAGACCAAGACCACGTAGGAGCGTACGTGGCCGAAACACCTCAAGCTTGGTTTGCATGGCTCTGGCCCCGTGAAACACACACTTAGACGCGTTGCAACGCCTCGCAACGCGTCGAGACGCGTCGCAGACGCGCCACCCATTGTTCACCAAGTCAGGAGTTTAAACTCCGCTTTCCTTAGTTACTATTGTTCTCTTGGAGTATAAATACGGGGAATGTAATTGCTAGGAATATACAACTTTCTACCCCCACTTTTACAACAGCATGATCACGGCCTCCGCCAAATCATGATATTTCCCCAGGCATTGGGAAACCTGACCACCTCGAACCACCGGTCCGGCGGTCTGACCCCCTTCGTCTCCGCCTTGACGTCGTAGTTGAGGAGGATGTGCGGAAGCATCGCCTTGAGCTCCGTCGCTGCAAAGAAGCTACAGAGGTCACCTTGTAAATTCGCGGGAAAGCATCGCTAAATCTTACCGGCCTGGACAAGCATGATGACCTTGTCCAAAGACGACGTGATCCGGGGCCGTGGAGACCATGTGGCGGTTGAAGATGTGGTGTCCTTCGCTGGTATCGTCCTGGCACACGCTCTGTTCACGCATACGCGAAAAGCGCCCGTCGAAGGTGGCGGCGTGCTTGTAGTTGTCTTGCGAATGCAAACATGTAAATATCGGTGGGAGCCACACTTGGAGCCCGGCCAACTTACCCGGATCGTAATTTATCGGGGTGGCGGGTACGCTCAAGAACGATCCGTACGGGATAGTGGTCCCGTCGGAAAATGTGAAGCCCTCGTTTGCGACGACTTTGCGCGTTAGCCCGAAATAGAAAAATATGAATAAATTATCAGAGATGAATAGGTGTGATTGTGTGCGTACCCGCCCCGATGCTAAGCCGCTGCGACTCGCAGAGGAAGCTATCGATCTTGTGCATGTGTCCAAGCGCGCTCTTGGTTCAGCTCTCCGCCGCTACGACATTCTCCACCTCTTCGCGCATAGGAAGTATGTGTTCCGGGTAATTGGCGAGGTCAAAGAGAGCCGCAGTCAGTGCCTAGCGATGTGCGCACATCAGATTCACTGTTCTGGATCAGTGGAAGTAAAGTGGAATGAATCCGTACCATAGACGAGGTGTGGATCGCGGCAGCGTTGGTTGCAAGGATGCGCAGCGCAAGCGTAGGGGTCGTTCGCTCTTCGCCTTCCGCAACGTCCAGGAGCCACGAGATGAGATCTCTCTAGATATCAGTGAGTGGGGATGCCTTGGGGTGAGGAAGGTGACTTGCTGGTCTATCGTCCCACTCGCGGCCATAATTCCTCTCGTTCTCAAGTCGTTCATCGAGAATTGGTCCCAGGAGTTTCAGCGCGTGCCGGAGCGAGTGGTGCCGTATCGAGAGCAGAGGCCCGAGGATCCTGATACTGTATTATTTCGATCAATTCGACAGGGGGTGTGACCCGTGACCCCAAAAACCAGTTCGACAATTCGACAACCACCGAATTTTGGCGTGACACCCTTCAAACTTTCGACATCCGAGACACAAAATTCAGGTTTTTAGCATGGTTAAGAGAAATTTGGGTTGGTCGTGACGAAAGTTGCATTCGACGGACCCCTCCGTGACCCCGACCATATTTCGACATCGACAGGGGGGTCCGTGACCCGTGACTGTCGAATTGATCGTAATAATGCAGTACTTGTTAGACAAGAAGACATCATTACGGGGGCTAACTCACGGTTTGAGGAGTCGGGGAGGAGGCCAATGATCTGGCCGCTCATGAAAACGGTGATGGTGTACAGGATGACGAGGTCGAGGTATTCCGGGGTTCTACCTAATTACGTTTGTGAATTCCAACAAATCCGAGGTAATGTACTCACAGAGCGTGAGACCAGTGAAGAGGCGGTTGCTGGTACGTGCGATGACTTCCATGATATTCGGCCGGACATGAAATTCTTTCCATGTTGTATTCGAATGAAGGTTATATCATGGGGAGTACTTAAGTATCCTGCAGCCGGACTGACCATTTCCCTCCAATGACAGCAAATCTTCAAAGGCATGCTCAATCTCGTCTCTCACCTCCGGGAAACACCAACCCAGGTTTCGTGTCAAGTTCCCGCGTATAGCATCTGCGTGGTAAGGATTTTTGGTAACCTCAGGGCCCATGGTGTACTACCAGGAGCCCGTAGACGAGCAGCATCTTAGTATCAATGTAGGTGGAGGATGGTGGGGAATCTAGGGTTCGCCGCCTCGTATCGAATGTTACGAGTACTTATGTAATCGTTTTTGATCAATCGATATGAGCGGTTGCATGCTAGTTGAAAAATGTCCCCCATTTGAGCGTGTAACGGATTTAGTGGCTGTGCTAATGTTTTTAGTGGCAGTGTTGAATCTTCATTAGTGGCTGTGCTCTTAATTCCCTTCAAACGGTGTGGCTTAATAGTGGCTGTGATTCGATAGTGTAATGCTCGCCTCTGGCAGCATGTGTTTACAGTGTTTACAGTTGTATATCACGCCTCTGTCTAATACAAGACTGAGGTGCGGCCGAAGCCGACCACGGCGGATCGTGTGGAATATGGCAGAGCGTCCTTTCACCACGTAGATCTTTCCATTTTCTCTCCAGGTAAATCTCTCCTGTTCCGCAAGTCTTCGCGTCAATCCATCATCAACCCCTTTCCCTTCATTTTCTTCGGCTTCTTGTGTCGGTTTTCTTCGCCATCTGGCGTTGCCAATCTCCCCAGATCCTGCCGGCGAGTCGTATCGCGGAGGTATGCCAGTCGGATGCGATGTGGTGGGCCAGTCATGTCTGAGAGAGTTTGTCGAGGCATGCAGCATTTCTTCTGGGCATGAGATTATCGATGTTGGGGAGATGGCCTAGGAAATAAGTGGAATAATGTAGCGGCCATATATCATCATTATCCGAGAAGAGGGACTTAGCTGCTGTGAGGAGGTTGACATGGTCGATGTTTTTCTCCTTGAGCTTACTGTTGGTGCGTCGGAGAAGCTCGTCGGCGGCTTTGTTCGATCCGCTCCTCAGGCAATTTAGTTTTATCGAGCTTCATTCATTTTACATCGCAGTATCTCGCGGTCATATATGGATGGCAACAACCCAGTTGGATTCTATTAAGACTGAAAAACAAAGAGAACATGAATTACGCACTCACGGATCGAGAAGGTCGAGCATGGAGGGAGTTGCCAAGCGTTCCAAAGCTTGCCGCGCGGGAATTTGATCCGGTGCGGGTGTCCGCTAATTCGCGTGATGGTGTACGAATGATCGGCAGATGCAGCCGGCGGCGCGCCGGGCCGGTATTCTCTCGCTTGCTGTTAGCCTTCATGTCGATGATTCGCCGCTCTCTAGTTGCTATACAAACATTCAACGTTCAATGCCCGGGCTTTCAGTCATGTTCGTCACGACTCCACTATCCTGCACCCTCAATGTCGCCATCCACATCTTCGTGTCACAACAATATTTATTGTCTCTGCCGGAGTCGCATCCTTTGCACGGGCCACGATGGCGCGTGCGTACCCGAATGCACTTGTACTGTAACTGTACCAGCGCACAGCCGAAGAAAGCGCACAGCCGTGCGTTTGCTGCGCCGGTCTGCAGGGGCGGAATCGCCTACGGAATGGCATGGGCGCGTGCGGACCCAGTACGCAATGGCTGCGTCCTGCGAGCACCATAGTGCCAAGCAATGGCCCGGCAGGAATGCGCGCCAGAAAAGGCTCTGTACGGTTCAAATTACTTAGCTGCGGTTTGTGACGGAATTTCCGCGGTGCGGACTCATGTCGGTGCGGAATAGATTTAAGACTACGAACTATGTACCATTTCAGGTATCGGGTACCAGGCACTAATGTAGGTCCTGCGATGGCTCGACTTCTGCGGCGGTGGAACGTCTCGTGGCCAGCGGGAATCTGCGCAGTGCGGCGGTGTGTCATCGCACGCACCGACGGGCGGCTGGGATGGAGATGTCTGTAGAGGGAAGAACGAGGAAGGGAGAAGGATCCGAGGACAGCGCATCGATGGGCGGGCATATCACATGGACATCGCATGCGGAGATGCGTGCAGAAGGAGAAAGGAGGAAGGAGGAGGCAGGAAGGAAGCAGGAGGAAGGAGAGGACTGCACCACATACGGCCCGCTTTCCGGGCGCAGATACGCGCAATTCCGCAATCCCACAATTCACACCCAGTTTCAGGCGCGCGTGTGTCGCGCAGAACATGAAACATAAAACGTGTCCACGCCCGGCATCCGCGCCGATCGGGCGGATCTGCAGCGCACCATTCGCGGGCGCGGGCGGGCCGCGGTGTCCCGCGGCCGGAGATGGCGACGCACGGACCGCACATCTGCCCGCGAACCGCGCCGAACGACCACGTGCATATACGTCCCGGCTGCGGAGTGCGATTCAGCGGGCGACGCAGCGAGTACCGAGGCGCGGCGCTGCAGGCAACAGTGTTGGTTTTCCCGGCCTGGCGGCCGCACAGATGAAGTGCACCGAAGGAGAGGAGGAGAGCGGGGGAGGGGAGCGAGTGCAGCGCCAGGAGGGCGCAGCGCTTCTTGGCGAAAGTAGCTGAATGTTGGAGGGGGAGGAGAAGGAGGAGGATGCGGCCAAGACATGTCGTGCCAACGCGAGGGCCGTGTCGGGGCTGGGTGGAGCACGCATTGAGTTGATATTAATGGTGGGCGGCGCGCTGCGAAGATAACTGGAAGAGAAGAGTGCCGGACGCGGTGTGGTGGGAAACTGCATGGCGCTGCATTCACCGGCGGTATTCTACACACGATACTCCTAGAACGCGTCAGCCGGCGCATCACACCCGGGACGAAACGCACGCACTAGGTATGTGCGCCACTGGTTTCCGCGGGAATCTACTCTCGACGCCACTCAAGAAAGGATAGGGGGGCGGAGCCATTTTCAGTGGGTGGTAAAGGGCGAGTGCGCTTATCAACTCGGACGGGCTGGCGGCTGAGTTATTAATGCGGGCGAGCCGCCCGGCGCCGGCTATGTTCGGACCGAGCGTGACAGTCACAGTGACACGCACGACAATGGACAGCACCAACGCGGCGGCGACGGCGATCCTGCGCACGCCCGTCCCCGACGCTGTCCTCGACACCATCGCGGGAACCGCGGACCGGGGCGTCAAGGCGCGCGCCGTCCAGTGGCTCGACATCTACCACGCCCCGCCCCGCTGTTTCGCGGGGCGCGCCGCGCGTCGCACGGCCGTCACCGACGTCTCGCTCGCGTCGGCGCTGGGGGGGGCGGGCGCGGGCGAAGATGCGCTCACGCTCGTGTGCGAGGTTGATATCACCGAGGGTAGGCTCTGCCGTACCTCGTACCGCTGTCAGTGACATGACTTTGACGCTGGTGCAGACAGCCTGAGCGCGGCGGACACGCTCGCGAACGCGGTCCTCGTGGCTGTCATCGATGAGTGCGCGGACCTTCCCTCTGCTGCTTTATGCGTGTCGTCTGACCGCGCGCAGATGCGTCTCCGCCGCCGTCAGCGCGCACGACTTCGCGTGGGGCGGTCCCGGCATGTCCGGCGTCTCGCTGAGCCTCAACACCGTGTTCCACCACCCCGTTGAGCTGTGCGTGCCGTTCCCTCCCAATTCCCATCCCATCCCGTTCTCTTCCTTTCCTTTCACCCGATATCTACTTCAATACTTACGGAATCGCAGCGGCGTGCGCCTCCGCCTCATCAACACCACCCTCGCCGTGACGCCCGGCACGACGTCCTGCCGCAGCGAGGTGCGTTCCTGTTGCCCTCCCACTCTCGCTAGTCATTCATTTTATTTCGCGCCTAATTTATTTATTCATTTCATCGGAGCAGGTGTGGGACCTCGCGCACGCACGACTCGTCGCGACCGCCGTGTTCGTCGGCATGGCGCCGCGCGCCCTGACGTCGTCCGTGCCGCGGCGGGCGAAGCTCTGACGGCGCGCCGACCAAGACGAACTCAAGTGTAAAGCGTAGATCCCGTGTATGTGGTACATGTATTAGAAGTCGGAGTGGCCTGACTAGGTGTATCTATTAGAACTCGGAGTGGACTGGCTATTGTGATTATTCGCTGCTGCTGGCTCGGCTTGGGGATGTCGTGGGGATGGCGTGTCGTGTCGTGTTGGGAGTGGGCTGGGCGTTCTTCGCCGGACGCACCTTCGGCACCCCGACAACTTCCAAGCGCGGCCTGTAGCTCACTCTGAATGAGTTTGGGGCTGAACGGGTCCCGATCGAGTCAACCGCGGAATTATAATTGCAACGTTCGTTGCACACGTAGGTTCGGGCGGGTGTATCCCGAACACCGCACACCTCACACAACATCGCCACGACGATCGTAAGCTTTCGCCTCGAGGCTGGGTGCATTTTCCTCGCATGCGAGAATCGAGCTCAAACGGCACAGTACTCGTGTAATTCAACGCGAATATTGATGAGACCGTAGCGCGCGCGGCGCCCACCTTCCGAGTGGTATGGTTGAAAGTAAAAGTACAGCGGAAGGTTGAAAGTACAGCGAACCAGAGCCGGACAAAGGTGATCGTGTCGAGTGTTATCAATTATTCTTCGCCATTGAACCTTGTCTGAAGGAGGCGGAGTGCAAAGGAAAAAATAATCTGTTACAAGAATATGACCCAGCCTGGAGTCGAACCAAGAACTCTCGCTGGACAAACTTAACGCCTACATCTATACACGGCGCGGGCGCGGACCGTCCGCTACTGGGTCTCTTTCCTCTGTAATTGAGCTCCTCTGTCGACTGTGGATTAGAAGGCGATTCTGAGCCAAACCGCTCTTACTAGGGTCTTAGCGGGCTCCCGAAAAAGGATCAGGACCTTATAACGACCCAGCCTGAAGTCGAACCAGGACTCTTGCTGGACAAACCTGATGATTTCTTGTGACAGAGTGCGGGCGCGGACCGTCCGCTACTGGGTCCCATTCTACGCCATGGAAATCCTGCGTCGAGGGGGAGGGCGAGAAGGAGGCACAGCGCACAGAAACAAAAGAAAGCAATTGATTCGGAACTCACCATGACCCAGCCTGGAGTCGAACCAAGCTAAGGGATTCCCGCACACCAGATCGAAGGATACAGGGCGCGGGCGCGGACCGTCCGCTACTGGGTCTTATTCCCATCTGATCACACCCTGCGTCGAGGAGGCGCCTGGCAGGGCGCAAAAGAAAAAAGAAGTTCCTACAGGAATACAGCATGACCCAGCCTGGAATCGAACCAGGAACTCTCGCTGGATAAATACGATCATTTCGCTTCCCCAGTACATGCGAGCGCGGAACCGTCCGCTATTGCGTCTCGTTCTCCGCCATTGAACTCCTGTGTCGAGGGCGAGTTAGAAGGAGGTGCAGAGCGCAACGCAAAAATATCCAACGACCGCAAGCTGTGACCCAGCCTGGAGTCGAACTAGGGATTCCCGCAGCGTGCCAGATGAATGGAAATAGGGCGCAGGCGCGGATCGTCCGCTACCGGGTCTTGTTCTCCTCCAATTAGACCTTGTGTCCACTTTGGGTTAGGAGGCACAACACACAGGAACGACAAAAGAAATCTGATTCGAAACCCGTGATGACCCAGCCTGGAGTCGAACCAGGAACTCTCGCTGGACAACTATGCTTATTTCGTTCCCTACACGGGCGGGCGCGGACCGTCCGCTACTGGGTCTTATTCCTCCGTAATCGAACTCCTGTGTCGAATGTGAGCTAGGGTCGCGGCGAATAATTTACAGAAGCAGAAGAACAGTGCAAAACACGGAAGGAAATCCAGCTCGCTCTCTGCGACGCGCCTCTCTGTAGAGATTCCCGCTGATGGACTCCAAACTTTTGAAAACAAATATTCCCGCTCTACCGCCAAAATATTTTTGGTGACCGTACACGTTCGTACATGGTTCGGTTACGTGCGCGAGTTCTGCGATCACCGACGGTCCAACCCTGTAATCACGAAGCGTGGTGCGACCCGGATAATAATAGTTTTACAGTAATGCTCTGAGTGGGAGTCATCCAAGAAAAGGACCCAGAGTCCACGCGCGAAATACAAAATTGCTGGGTAAAAAACCCTGATAATAGACTCGTAATCGACTGCATACTCACCAACGACAGAAAATGGGGCAGGAAAGCAATAAACAAACCGCTGGTCCTTAAGACCTGGCGGAAAGTATTGGAAAATGAAGACAGCCTCCCTAAAGACTGGACTAGGGAAGTCGGGGTTTTAGTGGGTATTGGCCGAGTGGACGATGAGGAAAGTCCGGTGGTTCGCCACCAGAGGGTTCCAAGGCCTCCCTCTACAGCGGGTGGAAGGTGATCGACTACTATGCCGGCCCGAATGATGTGTTTGACGGCGCCGCCTGCGGGCATCGGAGGGCACTGACAGGGGGCAACATGCCTTTATCTTTCACAATTTTCAAGCAATGTTGCACAAATAAAATAGAAAATAAAAAAGGGGGTGCGTGTAGCCGTCGCCGGGCGGGGTCGTCCTCGGCCGCATTGACTCAGCCGAACGCTGCCCGAGCCTGCCCGAGTTGATAAGTTCTTAGCCCGCTGGTTCTTCCTTTGCTGTTACTAACCCAAGCACCCCCAATGACGCCCCCCTGGGAAGCCTTCCTGCGAGCGCTCCCCGCCGCCCCGGACGTCAATGCCGCGCAGATCGCGGGCAACGGCCCCACCGTGCAGAAAAAGCTCAACGCGAACATCCTCGCGTACTTCACCACCGGCAGCGGGCGCCGTTCCTGCCGTTCGCGAGCGACATCGGGTGCCCCCTGCGCATCGTTGCACTCAACGTGTAGGGGGACACGGCGGAGGTCGTGCTCGGGATCGCGGTGACGCAGAGTGCGTGGTGACCGCGTTCCCCTGATTTTTTTTTTGACGAGGTGGGTAGGCATGTGCAATGTGTACGGGACAATGCACGGCGAGTGCGCGGCGTACATGCTTGACCCGTGCGTGCTGCCACTCGCATCTCAGTCGGATGTAGCGTACAACTTGACAGCCTTTCAGCGCGAAGGTCGCCCCGGCAATCCTCCTCGGCCTCGCCAAGGGCTTCGACGGCACCGGCGTCTCACAGTCCATGAACGTCCACTGGCACCACCCTGCCCCGCTATGCGTTTTCTCCCTCCCTCTCTATGTCCCTCAGTCTGTCCCTGTCCTTCTCCCTCGTCTCCCTCTCCTTCTCTTTCTCCCTGATAATTAATTACTTAACTTCCGAAGGGGCGCGACGGTGAGCATCATCACGCGCTGCATCTTCGCGGACGGGCGCGCGCGGCTATCGTGCTGGGAGGTGTATCTTGCTTTCCCTTATTCCCTCCGCCCTCTTCCAACCTGTTAACGAAACACAGATTGGAAAACTAATTGTCTCCAGCACGCACATGTTCCTCAACGCCGGGCACGCGGTCAAGCTCTGAGTGCGCCTGGTGCTCGGCGGGCGTAGATGAGTAAACTGCTGCGGGTTCGAGCAGTAGTATATACAGTGGCGCTACAATGTTCTGCACGCGCTCGTTTGGGCTCGTCTCTGGGCCAAATGACCTCAAATAAAATCTGACCATGACCCCTGAGTAATTTCGTGAGGATCCATGTAGTTTAACCCATACCTTGCTGGTTCCGATCTCGCGAAATTAATTAATTCAGGGTTGTCTGGAAAATCGACTCTGTGGATTCAGATTTGATCGAAAATTGGTCTCCGTAGGCTGAAAGTACTTGAAAAATGGACCCCAGTCACATTTTATTCGACATAGATTGCCGGGGTTTTGAGCTCACAGTGAGGCCTCGAAGTTGGCAATTTTCAGTATTTCTGGCCATTTTCTGCCAAAACTGCTCGAAATAGCCAACTTGCACGGGCGTGTGTGAGGGCAACCCCAACCGATTCAGGTGAACTAAAGAATTAGGAAGGTCAATTTTAGGAGTACTTTCGGCTTGTGTATATATGGGGGTAATAGTGTAACATTATTATTGCCCATTTCGGAGAAATTTACACAGGTGTTTCGCAAAATTACACAGGTGCTTTTTCAGTTTTACACAGGTGCCAAACTGTTAGAAAATACGCACCTGTAGGAATTGAAAATTTTACACCACTAAGAATATCTGCCAAAATGCACAGGCTCAACTTCAGCCGGAAAAGGCACAGGTACGGAAAGCGAAAACAAAACACAGTCTCGCAGATTCAGATTTTTGGGCACCTTCCAGTTTGAATACAATGCACACCTCATTTGAAGTGGTAGAAATATGCACCACCTCAAATTATACTTCTTTCCTGATCGTCCGGGGATCTGACTTCCCTTTTTGGTAATGGTTTTTGAGTCCGTTCTTGGCAGTATAGGGGCATTCCTACTCCTACTGTGTGGTCTACTGCAGCTTTCACAATGGTGTGTAGGAAATTTGGTTTCATGTACAGTAAGAGAAGGGCACAGCGAGTTGGGGAGGGAAATGGATAGGTGTTCGAATTTCACCTCCAGTCCGGCTTCGATAGTAACCTGCAGATTGCTGAGATTTTGAGACAGGATGAGGAAGTTCTGCACGCAGTGAATTCCACGAGAAGTACAGTTAAAACCACAGGGAGGTAGAAGCGAGGTAGAACATCTTGCAGTATTGAGTGTAATCCAAGTGAAATGTCACGTTGAGGTTGAAGACTATTTTTAGTTGCAGCGGTTAATTCGGGAACATATGAGCTGCCTAATAACGAATGTGCGCACACGGGACGTGCCTGATATGTGGCACAGCGCAGAGCCCCACCATAGTCGTACAGTCCGGGCAGGGTGTGTGAAGGATGACCCCAACCGGAGATATGAGGGATGCTGCAAGTAAGATTGTTCGTAGGGAGAGTACTGCGCGCATGTCATTTGATTGTACAAATGGGGTTGAATCTCGGTGAATAGCTGGGGATGGAAGAGTGCCACAAAGGGGGAGGACGGGAAACAGGAAGGAGAAACATTGTCAAACAAGCGAGGAATCTCATAAAGAACCATTAAGTTAATTAATGAGGTCCCACGGTTTACAGCGAGGATCATTTGATCCTACTCCGGAACACCAATGAGGGGTACAAGTCCTAGGACCGGTGTATTTCTGGGAGTGCATGTGGATGTGTTTTTGCTTTCAGAGGGGAATACCTGTGTGTTTGAAGAGAACACAGGGCAGTGAAAATTATTCTCGCTATTGAAGGTGTGCATTTTCCTGCTATATGAACCTGTGTATTTTCTGAGCGCTGCACGAGGTTGTGTATTTTTTTAAGGCATGTCGGGACCTGTGTAATTTTTGAACTGGATAGGGTGTGTAAATTCCAGCTTACTTGAGCCAACCTGTGTGTAAAAACTGCAAATAGCTTGGAGCAGTGTAATTTATCTTCAAAAGGCTGAGGTGGTGTTTCAAATAATAATGTTACACTATTACAGCCATATGGGGGTAATACTGGGACATTATTATTGTCAATTTCATGGAAAAATTACACAGGTGTGCACCAGATTTGCACAGGTGCTTCTATCATTTACACAACTATTACAACATGGAAAAAAACACACCTTCAAAAGTTTGCGTTATTTACACTGATCAAATTTCCTCAGAAAATACACAAGTTGATATCCGTGAGAACACACAGGTAGGCCTGGCTAAAAAAAAGAAACACAACCATCAGGGCTTCATATTTTTGCACACCCTTTGAATTCCAGCATATTCACCACCTGTGTTTGTCCTTCAGAAAGACACTGCATTATGCCTCCTGAAAATGCATGTACATAATACCTTGTCCCAGCCTGCCGGCCGGTTGTTCGCAATTGGCTAGAGCCAACAATCAAATACTAGTGGTGCTGACGGAGGCGTCCTGTAAATAATCTAAACAGTGTGCTGAGCAAAAGCACAGCCGGAGGCTCGACTGCCGCAGCCCTGGCCGTATCCTTTGCAGTTTGATTCTCTCCTGGTCTATCATGCGTACTTTGATTGGACGCCCATCGTTGCTATTTCATTTTATTATATTTTCCATACCACCCTGTAGCACGATGCTGGTCATCTTTCTGAAATATTGGTACAACATCTATGTCGAGGCCGCCGGGGACAATAATGCCACATTGGAAGAACGGTGCTCGTTGCGATGTCGTCCACTGAAGATTCAGGCACGGATGACCTCTGCCGGTGTCATAAAGCGGGAATGGACTGATTTCCTGGCACAGTAGGACACATTTCAGCCTTGATCCTGTGTTCGACATTCAAGTGGGAGGGAATTCAAGGTCCGCAAGCCGGTTGTGCAACTATGTGCTCCACTCCGTGACATAGAAGCCGGTTGGTCCTCCCGTTGCGCCGGGAGAAATATGTGGATCGTGTTATGGACAAACCGAAGAAGGGCCTTCCAGAGTCCACTCAACAACGATTACAGACATTCGGGGCATCACATCCACTCTAGCTCTACTCCAACAGAACTGCCTTACATTGACACCCAAGCTCGTACATAATTGCTTTCCCTTGACTCAATCCCTAGGGTCACACACTGAAGAGGTTGTAGATGCTATCATGCTAGGCTCCTGCTAATAGGTATCATCGCGTCGTCGTGCCCTGGATGCGGATCACTGGTATCATGGTCCTGCACGGCTCCTGTCCCAGTGGAGCATGGCCCTGTACTACATATGAAGCAGGTTGCATAACTGTTTCCGAGTTCGTCAGCACCAGTGCATTTTCGAAGAGGTTGGAGGTGTGTTTTTCTTGCCTTTTGAAAAGATAATTGTGTATTCAGAGGAACTCCTCAGCGGTGAATTTCTTTTGAGCCCCGAGGTTGTCCATATTTCTACTCAAGGGGCCTGTGTCCCCATTTTTTGGCAAAAGTGAAGTGGTGTAATTTTTCCTGCCTCTCAGAACCTGTGTTATTTGTGAGGGGGATGAGGTGTGTAAATTTTAATGTAGCGAGGCCAACCTGTGCATAAAATTGCAAATCACTTGAAGTAGTGTAAATTATGCAAGAAAACCCCCAAGTAGTGTAAATAATAATAATGTCCCACTATTACAGCCATACAGCCATATGTATACCACTTCTGCATATGAGGTCAATCCACAGACTTGGTTTTTCAGAAAACCACGAATTATTTTATTAAGAAGGAACAGAACCGGTGTGCTATGGTTTAAACGGTGAATAACACCTTAGGATCCCTCAAAGTTAATGAATTCATTTTATTTGAGGTCATTCGGCCGAGAGACGAGCCCAAACGAGCGCGTGCAGAACATTGTAGCGCCACTGTATCTATTGGAGTTAATGCAGTGATGTCTCGGGCATATCTCGGGCAAGCCACCAGCTGATCAGAATATAGTGGAGACTAGTGGAACATTGTAGAATAGTGGAGTGCAATCCCGCGCACCACCGCCCGTCTTTGTAAGGGGCTCGGGGATATCTCGGCCTCGTAGAATATAAGTAGTTCATATTTCTCTGTATTGCTCAAGCGTTTGCAGAGCTCAGCCAACTGCAAATTTATTATTGGATTCTCTCACATAAACTTCGTCTGATTCCTTAAGTAAACTCAGCAATATCCTAGTAGCTTGTTTCTACCGGATCGCTGACAAGCGGTTTCTAGGATTGTGTTGTGTAGAATAACTTTGAATCCTACTGCCGTGCAGCTCTGGGCTGTGCTACGCAGCGCTCTCGCACTGCGCCCGTTCGATATCCTCCTCTCCATTCCTCTCCATTGCATTCTTGCAGCGCGCTGCCCACCATCAATATCAACTCAAGCCGTGCTCCACCCAGCTCTACCACTCGCACCGGCGAACTAACTTCGTTGCCTTCATAACCGCGACTCCATACCCGGGGCAGACCAAGCGCCCGCGCACACCCGGGATTTCCTTTATCTTTAGGCGCAGACACATTCCCGCGTTGCGCGTCCATCCCCCCGCACTGTGTCTCCCTTGGATGGACGCCCCCATCCCAGCCTCGAACACCAGTGTACGTCCCTGCGTTTGCGCAACGGTACATCAATGACTTTAGTGTCAGGAGCTGTCGAACAGGGCATGGAAACGGCACGTGAAATTCAACCGCTCCAAACTAGGGGCTTTCGGTGACATATGCATATTGCCGCCAAGAGATACAGCTATTAGTAGGGTGCGAATTCGGTGCCAGGATCCACACTGAAAGATGCAGAATCACAGAGAGTAGCTTGATAATGCTGGTTCTGCGAGGGAGAACGGTGTTGGTTTGTTGCGGGCAGTAAAAAGGAAGCATGCCTTCGAATGGTTCAAGCCCGAGTCGAAGTGCAAATCACTTGGCCGCAAACCATTACAGATTATGCCAAACACTGGATAAGCCTCAACTACTTCTACACCCAAGCCCAAATGTTGATTCCCTCAAACCTCAAACCTCCCCGGCGCTTCTTTGACTGGTCCTATAGTCCTCCATCCACTACCAAACGGCGCCGGCCCTGCCGACGGAGCTGAGTGGAAACATCACGCGGGGGGTACGCCACCGGAGTGCGTGGTCATGGCCCGTTGGCGATCACCCGGCTTCCCCATGGCCAGGCCCGCGGGTGGAACCACGAGCTCGGGGGGCGATCTGTCGGCGTAGAAGGCTTGCATCGGATTCTCGTCCTCCCAAACAACCTGCAAGGGACGCGTGGGGTCCGGGGTGAATTTCTCCCCGTTGGCGAGTGTTATGGTCGTGCAGGTGCGCGCGCGAGCTGGGGGCGGGGAATGCGATGGGGAAGACCTTGCCATTTCTAAACGGCATGCATGACCCAGCCTGGAGTCGAACCAGAAACTCTCGCTGGACAAACATAAGCATTCCACCCATACACTCTACTACTTTATTGCTGTAAAACTCATTCTCTCTCTGGCTTGTCAAACCTTAGCCGCACTGGGATTAATATCGTTCCAACAGGCGGCAGAGTGCAACAGAGGAAAACAGAGTCAAGAAACGGCGTTATGACCCAGCCCGGAGTCGAACCAGGGATTTTCGCAGCGCTGGATCAATGGAAACAGGACGCGGGCGCGGAACGGTTCGCTGCTGGGTCTTATTCTCCTCCAATTAGACCTTGTGTCGACTGTGACTTAGGCCCAGCGTCGCTGGATAAATATGCTTATTTCATCCACACACGGCGCGGACGGAGAACCGCCACTGGGTCTTATTCCCATCCGATTAAATCCTGCGTCGAGGGCGAGTTGGAGGAGGCGCAAAGGAAAAAGATCTTGCAATCTCTACACGGCATGACCCAGCCTGGAGTCAAACCAGGAATTCTCGCGGAATAAATATGATTATTCCTTTCCCTACACAGGCGGGCGCGGACCATCCGCTACTGGGTTTCTTTCTGCGCCATTGAAATCCTGCGTTGAGGGGAGTTAGGCGGCGGCAGAGCACAACAGAAGAAAAACAAAGGCAATGGGCAGCACCATGACCCAGCCTGGAGTCAAACCAGGAACTCTGGCCGCATTACTTAGCACACACTCTTTTTAAAAGCTGCGGGCGCAGAACCGTCCGCTACTGAGTCTTATTCTTGTCCAATTAAACCTTGTGTTGACTTTGGGTTAGCAGGCGGCGGCAGGGCGCAAAGGAAAAAAAGAATTTGTTGCAAAAGTATGACCAAGCCTGGAGTCGAACCAGGAACTCTCGCCAGACAAACTGCATCCACACACGGGGCGTAATTGAACCTTATATAATACGAGCTCGAAAGCGATGCCGGATCCGGAGCGCGACGAATAAAAAAACTCGAGCAGCCCAAAGCATGACCCAGCCTGGACTCGAACCAGGAGTGATATTCCCGCTGCATCAATTACACGGACGTCCGCTACTGGGTCTTATTCCGTACCCGCGTAAATACCATTTCGAACGTCTCGGTTATCGGTTGCAGCTCAAAAAATTAGGATCGTCAGAAGGGCCGTAATGTTGCGATTCAGACACACCAAATTTTGAATAAATTCAATCAGAACTCAGCCCGCAACGATGTGAGCGGCGAAAAAAGCTGCAAATGCAAACTCAGGTTGGTGGTGTGAGACCATGATCATCAGGAGCGCCTCGTCAGTGCCTTTCGAACGCACATAGACCTGTTGAATTTGGATAAGAATTGAGCCCGGGAGGGGCTGCCGAAGTTTGCGGATCAAAATATTTCTTTCTTTCTTTCTTTCTTTTTGAGCGACTGTCATCTAGTATGCAAAGAGCTGTAGTGATTTAAGAACCGGAACCGCTCAGAACCGCCTTGCAGAACCGGCTCCGGAGGCGGTTTTATGGCGGTTTCGGTTCTCGGTTCTCGGTTTTAACTGACTTTTTAGACCTATTTGTGATGTAACACAACCGGGAACCACAACCGTCTCCAGAACCGTGGTTCTGCAAGTCGAGACAGTTCTGGGTTTTATTTAGTATTGCACGATAAATTACTTTAGAACCGACTTCACAACCGACTATCATAACCGACCAAAAACCATCCCAAACCGTCTACTCTGACTGCCCCTATTATTACTGCAGGCTACCGACTGTGCGGACCCGGCAATAGTCGAGAATGTGTCAGAAGCGCGGATCTTACCGACTGTATGTAATGGCCAAGTATTCCCATTGGTTCGGGGAAAAACGGATCATCGGCTTTATAAAATGTGCTTCAATTATGAGGGTGGAGAGACGCAAGCAAGGTAATGACCTGTAATGACTCCGTTTGAGTCAGACTGGTCTCTTCCTAGTCTTCTACTTCTACTGTCAGATTGATCTTCTACTTTGTTCCTTCTAAATGACTCGGTCCGTTCAAGTCACGCCAATACCGCCGAGCGCGACGTCGCCAATGCTATGTTACCAAACTGGGAGCCTTGCCTCCGACATATATAGCGCCGTTGTCTAGGATGACCTTGATCACATCTGCCACTTTGTCCTCCATGGAAAATCTGGAACCCAAGACCCTCCTTATCTACGGACTCGCGGCGGCAGTAACTATCTCCTGGCTTCGTTCCGGGGAGAAGGTGAGCACACCCAGGCGAAACAGCGTCCGTCAAGTTCTGACCGGCTGCCAGAGCACCATCCCGGCCATTATAGGCTCCAAGGGCGTTATCTCGTCCTACACGGCCGCGCTGCACTACTTGCGCCATGCAACGGATGTGATACAGCAGGGGTACCAAAAGTATCCAGACGGTGTTTTTCGCGTACCGACGCTCTTCCGCTGGGACTATGTCGCCAACGGTACCCAGCGCGTCGCAGAGTTATCCTCCGCCCCCGAGCACATCCTATCCTTCAACGAGGGCGTCGCGGATGTAAGTAGACTTTCGTATCGACGCGGAACTTTGATTGATTAATTTTTAGGGCCTGCAATCGGACTACACAATGGGATCTGAAATTACGAAGAACCCGTACCATGGAGCGGCGGTCCGAGGCAGCTTGACACGGAACCTCGCCCGGTGTTTCCCGCAAGTGCGGGACGAGATCGTGCACGCATTCGACGATGTGCTGGCGCTGAACGACAACGGTCAGCTTCTGACATCACGCCCCCTGCTGCATAACTTGATACACATCGAATCAGAGTGGAAGGAAATCCAGGTCCTCCCCAGTATCATGCAGGTTGTCGCGCGTACCAGCAACCGACTCTTTGTTGGTCTTCCCCTCTGTGAGTAGCGAACCCGTGCGCACTTCCGCGACTTAACGCCAATATAAATAGGCAGACAGCAGGAATTCCTCGACCTCAACATCAACTACACTGTTTCTATTTTCATCCGCGGCCAGATTATCAGTCTTATCCCAGCGATCTTCAGACCGTCCGTTAGCTCCCACCTGTGCTTCGTTCTCTAACGTAAGATCTTCCTGCAGGATTTTCGGGCCTCTCATATCGACGCGAAAGAGCACTGTCCGACACGCGCTGAAATTCCTCGGACCAATGATTGATGAGCGGCTGGAGAAAGAGGGGGAGTATGGCCGCGAATGGCCCGGCAGGCCGGCAAGTCGACTTCTTTTCCTGCAGAGGCATTGCCGCTCACAGACACAGAACGACCTCATATCGTGGCTGCTCGACATCGCCGAAGGCGAAGAGCGGAAGACCCCGGCTCTTGCGCTGCGCATTCTTGCGACCAACATGGCCGCGATCCATACCTCGTCCATGGTTAATATTCCCATTGACTCTGCTCCTTCGCAAGGCTGATGAACCTGCTGTGTTAGACCTTGACCGCGGCGCTCTACGATCTCACCACCTACCCGGAGCATATTCTCCCCATGCGGGAAGAGGCAGAACGCGTCATTGCAGAAGAGGGCTGGTCCAAGGCCTCGCTCGCCAACATGCACAAAATCGACAGCTTCCTCCGCGAATCTCAGCGGCTTACCGCCGCCGGGGCCAGTAAGCACACACTCACACCTATTATCCCTGGGCGCTGCTCATTTTCTCCTCGCAGTCTCCATGTCGCGCAAGGTCGTCGCGAAAGACGGCTTCACATTCTCCGACGGCGTTACGATCCCTCGCGGTTCGTTCGTGAGTGTGCCCGGCACTGCGATACACTACGATCCGGGTAATTGGCTCTCTCGCCACATCTGGAACCACTAATCATATATCTGGAAGACAACTACGAGCACGCTGCCGTATTCGACGGCTTCCGCTTCTCGCGCCTGCGCGAACAGCAGGGCGGTCCGGCCAGCAGCGGAGACGAGGCAAGCGAAGGAACCGGATTCTTCAACCGCCACATGGTCTCGACGGCGCAGGACCACGTCGTATTCGGGCACGGCCGCCACGCGTGCCCCGGACGGTATGAATTCTCTTACTGATTCTGTGCCAGCCGATTTACCATTGACGCGGACAGTTTCTTTGCGGCGACGGAGCTCAAGGCGATGCTTGCGCACATGCTTATCAACTACGATGTCAAAGCCATGACGGAGGGCGTCAGGCCTCCGGACGACTGCTTTGGGGTGATGAGGATGCCCAATTCGCGGGGGAAGATTATGATTCGGAAGCGGGTCTGAGTCGAGGCTGCACACACTGCTCGTGAGCTTGATTGAATGGACCTCGTATACACCTCGACTCCCCCGAGTGTCTCTGTAGACCCATTTCTGTTGGTTTCACGCGAGATGCGCATGAATCGTGGGCCCTTTTTCACCTGGTCCAATTTCGAGTTGCATTTTGGCAGTTCATAACTGAAAGCGATTTTCCGACTTGTAAGTATAGCGGATTCATTTCTCGACTCTGACTCAGTATCATCAACGCGTCTATGGTCTCTTCTATCTAGGGGAGACGTGTCAGATATTTCGTGAAGTAATGTTATAATGGTGACCCGATTCCACCGGGGACGGTCGGGGATGGGTGACGGTTGCATACACAGTCAATTAAACGACGGCGGAGACCTGCAACCGCTGGCGATGATTCCACAGAGGGGATATCGCTCCGTGTCCAAGCGTTTCGCTCCTGCGGTTGATTGCTGCTAAATTAACCATTCTGGATGCAGATCATAGCATGCAACGACCACGGCAACAACTCTGTCTGCTCCAACGCGCAGGACATCTGCAACGGAGAGATCCTCGGGCCCCTCGCCGGCGACTTCGACGTTCGTGTTTTCTTCCACATTCGTGTTTTCTTCCACATTTGTCGTCTGGGCTGATATATGTGGATCGCATACACGTCTACTATGTCCTCTCCGGAAAAAATGACTCATATCCCCCGGATCTAACCTCTTACCTTGCATCCGTCCGCACGAAGATCGGGGGAGAGGTGACCTGGCAGCAGTCGAACCTTGATGTATACGACAATTTCGCAGAGACCGGTGGGTACTCTAGTGCCTGGAGTCGATCGTTAATTCATCATTCATTGAGGTGACTGGATGCGTACCTCACTCCCGGACCTCGAGTTCGTAATTGACTCGGGTGTGCGAGTGGTGATTTACGATGGCGATGCGGTGCGTCCATCCCTATGTCATCAGACCATGCCGTCAATGACGCAGGACTACATCTTGAACTTCGCTGAAGACGAAGTTCAGCGCCCAGTTCAACCAGGAAGTGTTTAAGCCGTACACGGTGAACGGCCTCCTCGCGGGCCAGTTCAAGACCGCGGGCACGTTGTATGTTCATTTCACACATCCACCTCCAATTCCGGCTGTCTGATACGAGCCTATTCAGCTCTTACGTCCGTATCTGCCAGTGTTCGCCCTAAGGCCTAAGGGCTTAAGAGCCTTAAGGCCTTAATAGGGCCTTAAGCTAAGCCTTAGGGCTTGGGCCAGAATTTTCCCCCATCCCTTAAGGCCTTAAGACCTCGGCCCGACTTACCGTGAAGCAGCGATATCACTGAGAAATTGCGTGCTTGATTGAAGCTGTGATTTTTTCTTCCCTCATCCACGACAGCCAGTCAGTCGATGACTTCCGGCACTCCGAATCCCCCTCGAATTACCTCCGATAGTGCCGAGAACTGTCAACGCGTGCTTGCCATGCTAAAAGCGATCCAACAGGAAACACGGAGCAAACTCTCTCCGTTGCAATTGGAGCACTTCAAACAAATCAAAGTACATTTCCTTTTTTTTCAAGTCAAAAACGATGGAGCGGTGGAGAGTCCCTCAGATGAGGAATATGTCGGGTAGCGTACAGTGCATATCCGCGACGCTTAAATGTGCTGTATCTTGTGATGGAACGGTCTCCATATAGTGAAATCACGATATAATGGAAGCGGTAAGGCTAGTGGAGAAAATTGGCCCTTAAGGCCTTAAATGAGGCCTTAAGGTTAAGGCCTTAAGCCTTATGAGGCCTTAGGGATTTTGAAAACCTCATTTAAGGCCTTATGGGCGAACACTGGTATCTGCGGCGCAGGACACGAAGTCCCTGCATACAAGGTCAGTCTCATTTATCTACTAGTTTCCCGCATTGGCGCTGAGAAATCAATTTCGCGCCAGAATGGAACGTTGGCGGTGGGGCAGCCGGCGTTCCAATTCTTTCAGCAGACAATGGCTCACCAGTTCCTATCGGCGACTTGAGCAATCGAATTTGTGAGCCATCTAGGATTTTCCGCGGCAACTGGCAATTTTGGGAATTACGTACGAGCTCAGAGCTTGGTGGGGTCTGTATTTAACCGCGTGGGGTTAGGTTGACCTTGTTACGTAAACTACGCTCGCTCGCCCTTGGCTGTTACTACCACCCACTGAAAATGGCTACGCCCCCCTGGGAAGCCTTCCTGCGCGCGCTCCCCACTGCGCCGGGCGTCGACGCCGCGCAGATCGCGGGCAACGTCCCCGCCGCGCAGAAGCAGCTCAACGCGAACATCCTCGCGTACTTCACCACCGGCAGCGGGCGCACGCCGTTCCCGCCGTTCGCGAGCGACATCGCACGCCGGCTGCGCATCGTCGCGTTCGACGTGTGGGGGGACGCCGCAGAGATCGGGCTCGAGATCACGGTGACGGAGAGTGCGTGGCGGTCGCGTTCCCCTCATTTTTTTTTGACGTGGTGGGTGGGTGTAGGCATGTGCAATGTGTATGGGACGATGCACGGCGGGTGCGCGGTGTACATACTGGACGCGTGCGTGCTCCCATAACATACTGTCTACGTGGCTAACCGTCTGCAGCCCATCGGTCGCCGCGGGAGTCCTCCTCGGCCTCGCCAAGGGCTTCGACGGCACCGGCGTCTCGCAGTCCATGAACATCCACTGGCATCACCCCGCCCCGCTGTGCGTCTCCTCCCGCTCCCCTTGATATGGCATTGACTTCCGCAGGGGTGCAACCCTAGCCATCACCACGCGCTGCATCTTCGCGGACGGGCGCGCGCGGTTATCGCGCTGCGAGGTGCGTTTCCTTCTTCTCTCCTTCCCTCCCTCCTCCCAATGTTAACGAAAACCCAGATGCGCGACAAAACCACCGGGCAGCTCATCGTCTCGAGCACGCACGCGTTCCTCAACGCCGGGCGCGCGGTCAAGCTCTGAGCGCGCCTGGGGTTCGGCGGGCGTAGATGAGTAGATTCCTGCGGGGACCAGTGGGCTTACATACCCTAATCCTAGTGCGTGCGCGGCATCCAGATACATAGCTGATGCGCTGGCTGACGCGTTCTAGGATCGTATCGTGTGTAATAATTGTGAATCTGGGTGGCGAATGCAGCTCTACTGCGCCTGTTCGGTACTCTCCCTCTTCTCTTCCAGCTATCTTCGCAGCGCGCTGCCCATGGCTACCATTAACATCAGCTCAATCCGCGCTCCACCCAGCCCTGACACGGCCCACGATCGCGCGCGCTTGCGTTGGCACGACATGTCTTACTACTCGTGGGGGCGTGCATCCGACATCTGATGCGACCTGCACGACGCACTGGCGCCCAGTTCAGCATCTGCGTCCTCCTCCCCCTCCAACAAGCACCCCCCTCGACAGGAAGCGCTGGTCGTCTCCTGTCCTGTTCTACGCACCGCCCGCCCACCCCCGCGTCGCGTTCAGGACTCTCCTCCTCCTCCGCGCGGTGCACTTCATCTCTGCGGCCATGCGCCAGGGTAAACTACCGCCGCTGCCTGCAGCGCCGCGACCGCTGAATTTAATGCGCAGCCGGGATGCATTTCGTCTTTCGGTGCGTGCGTGCGCCGCCATGCACCCACGCGGCGACGCCGGCCGCATCGGTTCCGCCGAATAGTGCGCCCTGCGGACTCGGATCCGCCCGATCGACGCGGAGGCCGTGCGTGGAACGGTTTTGTTTTCTGCGCGACGGCATCCAGGTTCCACGACGCGCGAGCCTGAAAAATTAAACTCGGTGCGCGTATCTGGGGTATGTGGCGCAGTCTACGTTGGGTCCTCGGATCCTTCCTCCTTCCCCCTTCCTCTCGCTCTGCACGCGTCTCCATCCAGCCGCCCGTTAGTGCGTGCGATATGCGATGTGCGCTATGCGATGTGCGTGCCACATCGACACACCGCCACACTACGCAGATTCCCTGACCACGAGACGTTCCACGACAACAGAAGAGTCGAGCCATCGCACGACGCAGGACATGGTACCTGAAATGGTCCTCCGTACTTCATTCCACAGCGACACAAGTCCGCACTGCGGAAATTCCCACGCGAAGCGACAAAACCGCAGCTAATGTCCACCGCAGCAGAGCCTTTTCTGCCGCACATTCCTGCCGGGCCATCGCGTAGCACGGTGCTCGCAGGACGCAGCCAATGCCAGCCATCGCGCACCTGGTCCGCACGCGACAACGGCATTCCGCAGGCTATTCCGCACCTGCAGTCCGTCAGCTATGAGCTTTCTTCGGCTGCGCGCTGGGGCATTTACAGTACCTGCCCGTGATTGGCCATGGGACGCCCGTTCATGCACAGTCCCACCCCAAAGCGAAGCAATGGCATATCTTGCGACTCCCCAATGATCATGATAGCGAGAGATCGCCCACGAATCATTGTGACTTGCCCTCCCGGTCAATTTTGAATATATCAAGGCCGTAACTCAGCGATGTTCTCAACGCAATGTGGGAAAAATCCAAATTGTCTGACCAGCAGTGACATGCGCTGATCAGGTTAAATCAGACCACCAGGGCTCGGGGTGGCTGACAAGCAACAGAAACCGATTATAAGGGCTGACCAGCCTGACCGACCTGATCAGCCTGATGAAGGCTGATGAACTACCAAAGTGCAACTCGAAATCAGACCAGGTGGAAAAGGCCTCACGATTCATGCGCATCTCGCGTGAAACCAACAGAAATGGGTCTACAGAGACACTCGGGGGAGTCGAGGTGTATACGAGGTCCATTCAATCAAGCTCACGAGCAGTGTGTGCAGCCCCGACTCAGACCCGCTTCCGAATCATAATCTTCCCCCGCGAATTGGGCATCCTCATCACCCCAAAGCAGTCGTCCGGAGGCCTGACGCCCTCCGTCATGGCTTTGACATCGTAGTTGATGAGCATGTGCGCAAGCATCGCCTTGAGCTCCGTCGCCGCAAAGAAACTGTCCGCGTCAATGGTAAATCGGCTGGCACAGAATCAGTAAGAGAATTCATACCGTCCGGGGCACGCGTGGCGGCCGTGCCCGAATACGACGTGGTCCTGCGCCGTCGAGACCATGTGGCGGTTGAAGAATCCGGTTCCTTCGCTCGGCTCGTCTCCGCTGCTAGTCGGACCGCCCCGCTGTTCGCGCAGGCGCGAGAAGCGGAAGCCGTCGAATACGGCGGCGTGCTCGTAGTTGTCTTCCAGATACGTATATTAGTAGTGGTGCCAGATGTGGCGAAAGAGCCAATTACCCGGATCGTAGTGTATGGCGGTGCCGGGCACACTCACGAACGAACCGCGAGGAATCGTAACACCGTCGGAGAATGTGAAGCCATCTTTCGCGACGACCTTGCGTGACATGGAGACTGCGAGGATAAAATGAGCAGCGCCCAGGGATAATAGGTGGAAATGTGTGCGTACTGGCGCCGGCGGCGGTAAGCCGCTGAGATTCGCGGAGGAAGCTGTCGATTTTGTGCATGTTGGCGAGCGAGGCCTTGGACCAGCCCTCCTCTGCAATGACGCGTTCTGCCTCTTCCCGCATGGGGAGAATATGCTCCGGGTAGGTGGTGAGATCGTAGAGCGCCGCGGTCAAGGTCTAACACAGCAGGTTCATCAACCTTGCGAAGGAGCAGAATCAATGGGAATATTAACCGTGGACGAGGTATGGATCGCGGCCATGTTGGTCGCAAGAATGCGCAGCGCGAGAGCCGGGGTCTTCCGCTCTTCGCCTTCGGCGATGTCGAGCAGCCAAGATATGAGGTCGTTCTGCGTGTCTGTGAGCGGTAATGCCTCTGCAGGAAAAGAAGTCGACTTGCCGGCCTGCCGGGCCATTCGCGGCCATACTCCCCCTCTTTCTCCAGCCGCTCATCAATCATTGGTCCGAGGAATTTCAGCGCGTGTCGGACAGTGCTCTTTCGCGTCGATATGAGAGGCCCGAAAATCCTGCAGGAAGATCTTACGTTAGAGAACGAAGCACAGGTGGGAGCTAACGGACGGTCTGAAGATCGCTGGGAAAAGATTGATAATCTGGCCGCGGATGAAAATAGAAACAGTGTAGTTGATGTTGAGGTCGAGGAATTCCTGCTGTCTGCCTATTTATATTGGCGTTAAGTCGCGGAAGTGCGCACGGGTTCGCTACTCACAGAGGGGAAGACCAACAAAGAGTCGGTTGCTGGTACGCGCGACAACTTGCATGATACTGGGGAGGACCTGGATTTCCTTCCACTCTGATTCGATGTGTATCAAGTTATGCAGCAGGGGGCGTGATGTCAGAAGCTGACCGTTGTCGTTCAGCGCCAGCACATCGTCGAATGCGTGCACGATCTCGTCCCGCACTTGCGGGAAACACCGGGCGAGGTTCCGTGTCAAACCGCCTCGGACCGCCGCTCCATGGTACGGGTTCGTCGTAATTTCAGACCCCATTGTGTAGTCCGATTGCATGCTCTAAAAATTGATCAATCCAAGTTCCGCGTCGATACGAAAGTCTACTTACATCCGCGACGCCCTCGCTGAAGGATAGGATGTGCTCGGGGGCGGAGGATAACTCTGCGACGCGCTGGGTACCGTTGGCGACATAGTCCCAGCGGAAGAGCGTCGGTACGCGAAAAACACCGTCTGGGTACTTTCGGTACCCCTGCTGTATCACGTCCGTTGCATGGCGCAAGTAGTGCAGCGCGGCCGTGTAAGACGAGATAACGCCCTTGGAGCCTATAATGGCCGGGATGGTGCTCTGGCAGCCGGTCAGAACTTGACGGACGCTGTTTCGCCTGGGTGTGCTCACTTTCTCGCCGGAACAAAGCCAGTAGATAGTTACTGCCGCCGCGAGTCCGTAGATAAGGAGGGTCTTGGGTTCCAGATTTTCCATGGAGGACAAAGTGGCGGATGTGATCAAGGTCATCCTAGACAACGGCGCTATATATGTCGGAGGCAAAGTCCCAGTTTGGTAACATAGCATTGGCGACATCCGGAGAAGTCATGAGTCGCGTTCGGCGGTGATCGCCGGTTCAAGTGGTTTCGAGCTTCGTGCCACCAAGGCCGTCAGAAAAAATCAGCGAGGCGGAATCAGTTGTGCAAGCTCCGAGTTCCAGGTGGACCAGCTCTGTGGCTGCTCACTGCGCGTCGCTGTTGGACGCGGAAAGTATTCCTCGGGCCTGTGACAGCATTTGGATGTGTCAGACAGTGGGATAAAGAACCACCGTGGAACAACGTGGGAGAGAAGTAGAAGCTACCCGCATTGAATTGAGTTGAATTTATCGGCCTCGAACGATGTGCCGACGCGGCCGCCGCCGGCGACACGGTCCAGATCTCTTATCTTTTTTCAAGTTGAGTGTTACTATCCCCACCCAAAGGTATGGCAATTCGGAGGCGACCTTCAAAGCTCCACTCGGGCCGAAGTTCGACGTTCAATGCGCACAGTAGCGTCTCGCTGGAAGCGAAAGTCATCGAGGGGGGCGCGGGTTCAATTACGATAGAGATGGGCCGGGATGTTCGACTTTTAACGGCAGAGTTGTGCTCCCCTCCGGAGTATTCGTCCCTCGTGAGATTCAAGGCCGTAATGTGCGCGAACATTCGGAGGAATGGCACCGCGCCAACCCAGGCCAGATTGCTGCGCCCCAAATGATGGTTGATACGCACGCGAATTATTCATATGCCCAGCCGTTGAACCACCTGACCATCAAAGAGCGCCAGAAGTGCCTTAACGAAGAGAACCGAGTACTAGAAAATATGCGCCAGGCCCAGTATGCCGTGCAGACCAGAGTGAAGATCTTCCTGCAGAATTTTCGGGCCTCTCATATCGACGCGAAAGAGCACTGTCCGACACGCGCTGAAATTCCTCGGACCAATGATTGATGAGCGGCTGGAGAAAGAGGGGGAGTATGGCCGCGAATGGCCCGGCAGGCCGACAAGTCGACTTCTTTTCCTGCAGAGGCATTACCGCTCACAGACACGCAGAACGACCTCATATCTTGGCTGCTCGACATCGCCGAAGGCGAAGAGCGGAAGACCCCGGCTCTCGCGCTGCGCATTCTTGCGACCAACATGGCCGCGATCCATACCTCGTCCACGGTTAATATTCCCATTGATTCTGCTCCTTCGCAAGGTTGATGAACCTGCTGTGTTAGACCTTGACCGCGGCGCTCTACGATCTCACCACCTACCCGGAGCACATTCTTCCCATGCGGGAAGAAGCAGAACGCGTCATTGCAGAAGAGGGCTGGTCCAAGGCCTCGCTCGCCAACATGCACAAAATCGACAGCTTCCTCCGCGAATCTCAGCGGCTTACCGCCGCCGGCGCCAGTACGCACACATTCCCATCTATTATCCCTGGGCGCTGCTCATTTTCTCCTCGCAGTCTCCATGTCACGCAAGGTCGTCGCGAAAGACGGCTTCACATTCTCCGACGGCGTTACGATCCCTCGCGGTTCGTTCGTGAGTGTGCCCGGCACCGCGATACACTAAGATCCGGGTAATTGGCTCTCTTGCCACATCTGTCACCACTAATCACACATCCGGAAGATTGAAATGGTTCAAAACTACAACTACGTCTGCGGCAACACCGCCACACCTCACCCTGTGGGTCATGCACAATCCACAAATACATTTTGAGATTATGGGAGAAATATACTGAGAAATATGGATTGAATAGCCTTGTGTAGAGTAAACAGCTCAATTATTATGTTTGACTAAGCTATTCAACAAACAGTCCTCGTGCCAGAAACACTCTCCGAGGGACACCCACATCATAATGGCTGTTTTGGATGCAAATCTTTCCTGAATAGCTGGCGAGTGAGCCATTAAATCTAGAATAAGGGGGAAATTGGCTCAGTGAGCTGTTTTGCCGTCCCACATTCATCATTACATTTGAACCTGTGATCTGCACGGAGTAACCGCTGCATCCGTGCCTACAACGAGAAAAACACATAGAAAAGGATGACTGAGGGAACGAACGAGACACTCTATGAGCAGAATGCAGTATAATGTGTAAAAACTCCGGCTACATGCCCTCCGGCGGGGGCAGGTGAGGACTGAATTTGTTGAACTATTTTATGTGGTGATGTGATGAACATTGATGTTACAACATTCATAGGACAATTTTCGTAGTGCTCTCGGCGGAGAATAAGGGTACGGTACCGTATCACTCAATTGAGCACAACAAGCCACTGCTTTGTTGAAGATTTGAGTCCATGGCTTGTCATCGACTCATCGTTGCAGCATGCCCAGCAAATAATGGTTTCAGAGGCATAATCACTCAAGTAAATCTTACTGACCTCGAGGGGACACTCGCAGTACTGTATAATTACGTTCAATTCGAACAGGGGGGTGACGCGTGACCCAAACTACCAATTCGACCATTCGACCAGGGCCAAAATTCGGCGTGACGCACCCTAAAATTTCGACCACCGGAACGAAAATTTTGATATTTACGCGTGGCGGCCACGATTTCGGGCAAATTTAGCGGGCCCGTGACAAAATTTACATTCGACCACCCCCAGGGTGACGCGTGACAAACCAACGATATTCGCCATCGACCAAGGGGTGTGTGACGCGTGACGGTCGAATTGAATATAATTATACAGTAGACTGGAATGAGGCTTGGCAGGACGGTATAGGTTCCCAACGACGAGCAATAAGGTCAAGCCACATGCTTTATTTGGGTGATGCCAAGCCGGCCGAATGGCTTGCCAAGCCGGCTAAATGGCTTGCAAGCCATTCGGCCGGGCTTGGGCTTGGGCTGCCACCAAAATCCAAGCCCAAGCCCGAAACAAGCCATTCCGCGCAGGCGCAAGCCATTCGGCCAAGCCAAAAACGTTACTCTCCCTTTTTCACCTGGTCCGATTTCGAGTTGCACTTTGGTAGTTCATAACTGGAAGCGATTTCCCGACTTGTAAGTATGGCGGATTGATTTCTCGACCGACTCAGTATCATCAACGCGTCTATGTTCTTCTCTACCTAGGGGATACGTGTCCGATATTTCGTGAAGTAATATTATAACAGTTACCCGATTCCACCGGGGGATGGGTGACGGTTACATACACAGTCAATTAAACGACGGCGAAGACCAACAACCCCTGCCGGTGACTCCGTGTCGAACGTCGGCGCGACGGGAGGCGAGCAAGGAGAAACGGAGATCACGCAGAAACAATTCACAGAAGCAGGTCCATGTTAAGACTTCATTCGGTTAACGATGAATTCTGAATTTCGGACCGCAAGAGCAGTCTGAAACGGAGAGAAATCTATCCCTCTGTCTCTGTGGAGATTCCCGCTGATCGACTCCAAACTTTTGAAATAAAATGTCCCACTCCACCGCCTAAATATACTGGTCGTGACATGTCCTGACATGGCCGTACGCGTTCGTACGTTGTTCGGTTCCGCAACCCCGAGTTCTGCGATCACCGACGGTCCAGCCATGCGAGGTAGTGCGACCCAGACAATAATAGTTTTAGTGCCCTCCGAGTGGATAGTCTCCTACTGATAAACAGACATTACAACGATATCCACTCTTACTTTGTACAAAGTGCTATGCACTCAGCTGCTACATGAGACTAGTTTGAAACGGGTGGAACGCCCCACAAACCCCACCATTCAAGCGCCGGTGGCGGACAGATAGAAGCTCCATGGAATGCAGCCCATACATACCCCCGGCCTAAAAAGATCCGCACACGGTGGGGTGAACTGCCTTCCACGAATCGCTATAAAGCCTACGGCAGCGCCGGGGCAAATGCACGATCTCCACTTTCATTTCCTCTTTCCTCCCCGATTCGCACAGCCATGCACTTCCCGTCCGTACTCTCCACGCTCATTCCTATTTTCCTGGCGGCTGCGGCCGCCGCAGTGCCCACCGGCCCCACGCCCCTCGTCGTGTTCGCCCCGCCCATCACGTCGCCGACGGCGGGCGCCGTATGGGTGAGCAAGACGCAGCAGAACGTCACCTGGTGCGCTCCCTCCCTCTACCCGCACCCGCACCGCTGACGGGCTGGCCAGGGACGCGAGCGGCGCCCCACACAACATCTCCAATGGGGCGTTCCTGTTCCTGCGCAAGGGGAACACCACCTTGCCGTGTAAGCACACGCATCCGTGTTTTCATGTCCATGCTCACCTGGAGGTCGGCGCAGTCATCCTGGCCAAGGGCTTCGACCTGCGCGCGGGGTCGCTCGAGATCACCGTGCCGTACGTCATCGGAGATGATGACTACTCGTTCGTCTGTGAGTACCGAATGAATCTCATCCTGGGGTGGGCTGATTTTGATTGCGTGCAGTGTTCGGCGACTCCGGGGACTTCAGCCCCGTGTTCACCATCCAGAGCGATACACCCGCCGTCCGAGTCTAACGTTATGAAACCTTGAACTTTGAGCATTAATGTGATCTTGACCTTTGCGTTGAGAACATCGCCGAGTTACGGGCCTTGATATATTCAAAATTGACCGGGAGGGCAAGTCACAATGATTCGTGGGCGATCTCTCGCTGTCATGATCATTGGGAAGCCGCAAGAGATGTCATCGCTTCGCTCTGGGGTGGGACTGTGCATGAACGGGACCCGCCTGTCCGCGGCCGCCGTCCCATGGCCAATCACGGGTAGGTACTGTAAATGCCCCAGCGCGCAGCCGAAGAAAGCTCACAGCTGTCGGACTGCAGGTGTGGAATAGCCTGCGGAATGCCGTTGTCGCGTGCGGGCCAGGTACGCGATGGCTGCATCCTGCGTCCTGCGAACACCGTACTGCGCGATGGCCCGGCCGGAATGTGCGGCAGAAAAGGCTCTGCTGCGGTTGACATTAGCTGCGGTTTGGTGGTCGCTTTGCGCGAGAATTTCTGCAGTGCGTTGCGGAATAGACTACGGACGGCCACTTCAGGTACCATGTCCTGCGTCGTGCGATGGCTCGACTCTTCTGTTGTCGTGGAACGTCTCGTGGTCAGGGAATCTGCGTAGTGTGGCGGTGTGTCGATGTGGCAGGCACATCGCATAGCGCAGATCGCATATCGCACGCACCGACGGGCGGTTGGATGGAGACGCGTGCAGAGCGAGAAAGAGGAAGAAGGAAGGAGGGAGGATCCGAGGACCCAACGCGGATGGGGCACGCATAGCGCACACCGCACCCACGAACGGGCGGAGGAGATGCGTGCAGGAGGAGGAAGGAGGAATGCGGCAACATACCGCAGATACGCGCAATTCCGCAATCCATATATCCATACCGAGTTTAATTTTTCAGGCTCGCGCGTCGTGGAACCTGGATGCCGTCGCGCAGAAAACAAAACCGTTCCACGCACGGCCTCCGCGTCGATCGGGCGGCTCCGAGTCCGCAGGTCGCACCATTCGGCGGAACTGACGCGGGCGGCGTCGCCGTGTGGGTGCATGGCGGCGCACGCACGCGCCGAAAGATGAAGTGTATGCCGGCTGCGCATTAAATTCAGCGTCGCGGAGCTGCAGGCAACGAGCGTCGCCGTGTGGGTGCATGGCGGCGCACACACGCGCCGAAAAATGAAGTGCATCCCGGCTGCGCACTAAATTCAGCGGGCGGCGGTGCAGGCGACGACGGTAGTTTACCCTTGCGCACGGCCGCAGAGATGAGGTGCACCGCGTGGAGGAGGAGGAGAGGGTCCCGAACGCGACGCGGGGGTGGGCGGGCGGTGCGTAGAACAGGAAAGGAGACGAGCAGCGCTTCCTGTCGAGGGTGGTGATTGCTGGAGGGGGAGGACGTAGATGCTAAACCAGGTGCCAGGGAGCCCGCATGCGCATCGGATGTCGGATGCACGCCCTCACGAGGTAGTAGTAAGACATGTCGTGCCAACGCGAGCGCGCGCGATCGTGGGCCGTGTCGGGGCTGGGTGGAGCGCGGATTGAGCTGATGTTAATGGTAGCCATGGGCAGCGCGCTGCGAAGATAGCTGGAAGAGAAGAGGGAGAGTACCGAACAGGCGTAGTGGAGCTGCATTCGCCACCCAGATTCACAATTATTACACACGATACGATCCTAGAACGCGTCAGCCCGCGCATCAGCTATGTATCTGGATGCCGCGCACGCACTAGGATTAGAGCATGTAAGCCCACTGGTCCCCGCAGGAATCTAATCATCTACGCCCGCCGAACCCCAGGCGCGCTCAGAGCTTGACCGCGTGCCCGGCGTTGAGGAACGCGTGCGTGCTCGAGACGATGAGCTGCCCGGTGGTTTTGTCGCGCATCTGGGTTTTCGTTAACATTGGGAGGAGGGAGGGAAGGAGAGAAGAAGGAAATGCACCTCGCAGCGCGATAGCCGCGCGCGCCCGTCCGCGAAGATGCAGCGCGTGGTGATGCTCAGCGTCGCTCCCCTGTCGACGGTGAGGATGAGGGAGATGAAAGAGGGCGGAGACACACAGCGGGGCGGGGTGGTGCCAGTGAACGTTCATAGACTGCGAGACGCCGGTGCCGTCGAAGCCCTTGGCGAGGCCGAGGAGGACCCCCGCGGCGACCGACGGGCTGACGACGGTTAGCCACGTAGACGGTAAGGTTATGGGAGCACGCACGCGTCCAGTATGTACGCCGCGCACCCGCCGTGCATCGTCCCGTACACGTTGCACATGCCTACCACCACGTCAGCAACTCACGGATACCGCGGCGGGGCCGCAGCGCCACGCACTCTCCGTCACCGTGATCTCGAGCCCGATCTCCGCGGCGTCGTCCCACACGTCGAGCGCGACGATGCGCAGCCGGCGCGCGATGTCGCTCGCGAATGGCGGGAACGGCGTGCGCCCGCTGCCGGTGGTGAAGTACGCGAGGATGTTCGCGTTGAGCTGCTTCTGCGCGGCGGGGACGTTGCCCGCGATCTGCGCGGCGTCGACGCCCGGCGCGGCGGGGAGCGCGCGCAGGAAGGCTTCCCAGGGGGGTGTAGCCATTTTCAGTGGGTGGTAGTAACAGCCAAGGGCGAGCGAGCGTAGTTTACGTAACAAAGTCAACCTAACCCCACGCGGTTAACTACAGACCCCCACAAGTTCTGGCTGAGCTCGCACGTAATTCCCAAAATTGCCAGTTGCCACGGAAAATCCTAGATGGCTTGTTGAAGTAGTGGCTCGGCCAGCCATATAGCCGGCAGACGGGAGTCCGATCCGTCTGCGTAGACCTATCCCTTTAATCTGTAACGCCTATTTTTTTCTCCATTGTCTACAGCTTTACTCTCCTATTGTCTACAGCTCCCAGCTTATTTCTAGCGTATCTACTTATGGTTTTGCTACAGCTTTGTTTACCTATTTAACTAGCTCGTTCACCTGATCGTGCCCGACTGAGCTTTTATCTAACATGGCTTACAAATTCGATTGCTCAAGTCGCCGATAGGGACTGGTGAGCCATTGTCTGCTGAAAGAATTGGAATGCCGCCTGCCCCACCGCCAACGTTCCGTTCTGGCGCGAAATTGGTTTTTCAGCGCCAATGCGGGAAACTAGTGGATAAATTAGACTGACCTTGTATGCGGGACTTCGTGTCCTGCGCCGTAGATACGGACGTAAGAGCTGAATGGGCCCATATCAGACAGCCGGAATTGGAGGTGGATGTGTGAAGTGAACATACAACGTGCCCGCGGTCTTGAACTGACCCGCGAGGAGGCCGTTCACCGTGTACGGCTTAAACACTTCCTGGTTGAACTGGGTGCTGAACTTCGTCCTCAGCGATGCGATCATCGCTTCGACGCCATCGAAGTTCAAGATGTAGTCCTGCATTCGTCATTGACGGCATGGTCTGATGACATAGAGATGGACGCACCGCATCGCCATCGTAAATCACAACCCGCACACCCGAGTCGATTACGGACTCGAGGTCCGGGAGTGAGGTACGCATCCAGTCACCTCAATGAATGATGAATTGATGATCGACTCCAGGCACTAGAGTACCTACCGGCCTCTGCGAAATTGTCATATACATTAAGGTTCGACTGCTGCCAGGTCACCTCTCCCCCGATCTTCGTGCGGACGGATGCAAGGTAAGAGGTTAGATCCGGGGGATATGTATCATTTTTTCCGGAGAGGACATAGTAGACCTGTATGCGATCCACATATATCAGCCCAGACGACAAATGTGGAAGAAAACACGAACGTCGAAGTCAGCGGCGAGGGGCCCGAGGATCTCTCCGTTGCAGACGTCCTGCGCGTTGGAGCAGACGGAGTTGTTTCCGTGGTCGTTGCATGCTATGATCTGCATCCAGAATAGTTAATTTAGCAGCAATCGGCCGCAGGGGTGGGCGGTGAAACGCACGAGGGCTTTACAACCGGTGACCGGAGTATTCCACGATATATTCGCTTGTGCGAGCACGTCCGCCGAAAAAAGCGGGTGATACGGGTTCGAGGCAGCGTATGTGAGGTAGCTCGGGTACTGCGAGATAGGATCCTGCGAGAAGCCGGGTAAGCAGTCGACAGAAATCGTCACCAGGATATCCCACCGTGAGTCCGTTGCCGATCCCGAGGGTCTTCAGGTTCAGATGCAGGCCTTTAACGGTCCCAGCGGAAATCGCGGCATTCTGAGTCAGGAAATGCGTCGCGAACGTAGGCCCATAGTGTCCTCCATAGCTTCAATCCGTGTTAGCAATCTCGCGAACCGATTTTGCGGGACTCACGATTCGGTCCAAATTGCAAGATCCTGCACGGCGAGGTGCGAAAAGCGCGCATCTTTCAAGAAGATCTGGAGGAAACTCCAGATGTCCGCGCCGGCCTCCTGAGACGTCCCGACCGTCTCCGTCCCGTAAGAAAACCCGACTCCGACGGGCTGGTCGATGAACAGCACGTTCGCATTGTTGTTCCACGAATAGGGGTTCAGGGTGACCGAGGAACTGTCGTTGGTGATGCGGCAGGGGCCTAGTTCCTGCAGGAGGCCCATCATGCTCGAGCTCCCGGGCTGAGGGAACAAAGTAAGCATCCACGGGACCGTCGCAAAGCAGACGGAGAGGGCGCACTCCTCCGTTGAACCAGAGCGCCAGTGGGGCGGTCGTGGGATTATGGCGCGCGGCAAAGTACCAGAAGCTGCGGGTGTATTGATTAGGAAAGGAGATGCATTGGAAGAACACGATACGCACAAGATGCTTTTATTTGCTGCTATATCCCCATAACCCGACGCTTGGAACACGCCGGGGGTGGTCTCTGATCGTGGTTCATGACCATGAGTAATTCCTCGCTAACACTGTGGATGAACACACCGCAGACTCCCGAGTTTTCCACGACGCGTAACGCGCCGGGCTTCGTGACGGACGACTGGGGGATCTCTGCTTTGGCAGTTGTCGACTTGAACGAGCCGACGCCACCGATAGCTCCCCCCCGAACAGGGATCTGACCTGGGCCTTTGGCGGCAAGGACAGGGGATATGGCGGCTAACAAGACGAGCCAAGGCAGACGCATTTTGTCTAACAAGGGGTGTCTGTGGTGGGTCGCGCTTCCGGAGAAGCCACGTTTTTATAAGTGGTTGGAGTAACGGGAGTTGGTGATGGGCCGAGCGGTCTCCAGAAGGGCGCGCAGTATAATATAATAGACCGGAGATGTATCGTGATTAGTGATGTGCCGGGTCGGGCTTGAAGCCCAAGCCCGGGCTTAGGTCAGGCTTTAAAGCCCGACCCAGACCCGACCCGAGGTAGAGCTCGGGTAGGGCTTGGGTCGGGCCCAGAATCTTGCCCGACCCGCGACCCGGGCTTGCTAAGGTGTTCGGAGTGCCGTATCGCTCAGTACTCGTACTTAGCCCACGGTGGGCCAGCAGGCTGACGGTCTGCTGTTCTCGCGCTCCCTCCTCCTTGCTGTGCTCGCGGCGCGCTCACAGTGTTGTCTCTTCGCGGGGCGAGCTCTTTCAGACTTACTTTCAGCCACAGCGACGACGCTCGCAGCTCAGTCCGGTTCTAAACGCAAGGGGGCGCTCCCTCGTCCTTGGTGTTCTCGCGGCGCGTTCGCAATGCTGTCTCAATGGGTCGATCTCCCTCAGACTCGCTTTCAGCCACGGCGACGACGCGCACCTGAACGCAAGGGCTCCCTTCTCCTTGGTGTTCTCGCGGCGCGTTCACAATGGTGTCCCTTAGTGGGGTGAGCTCCTTCAGACTCACTTCCATGCACAGCGACAACGCCCGCAGCTCAGTACGATTCTCAACGCAAGGGGCACGATCAATTCAACGTTCAAAATTCACGGCTTCATAACATTCTATTACGTAGGTTCAGGCGGGCATATCGCTCTGGATGGTGAACACGGGGCTGAAGTTCCCCGAGTCGCCGAACACTGCACATCCAACATCAGCCCAGCACGGATACCCACGACGAGATTTATGCGGCACTTACAGACGAGCGAGTAGTCATCATCGGCAAGAACGTACGGCACGGTGATCTCGAGCGACCCCGCGCGCAGGTCGAAGCCCTTGGCCAGGATGACTGTGCGAATCTCCAGGTAAGCATGGATATGAAAATACGCAGGAGCGGAGCGTACACGGCGCGGTGGTGGTGCCCTTGCGCAGGAACAGGAGCGCCTCGTTGGAGATGCTGTGCGGGGCGCCGCTCGCGTCCCTGGCCAGCCCGTCAGCGGTGCGGGTGCGGGTGAAGGGAGGCAGCGCACCAGGTGACCTTCTGCTGCGTCTTGCTCGCCCACACGGTGCCCGCCGTCGGGAACGTGATGGGCGGGACGAACACGTCGCGCGGGCGCGATTGAACTGGTCAACCGGTTCCTACTGAATTGGTACAACTCGGATCTGTGGCGAGACTTCCTCAAGAATGAGCAAGAGTTTAGTATGTGCCCGCCGTTCACAATTAGAGAGCGCATTTGACTCAGTTGGAAGATGACTGAACGGCGAAAATGGAGCAAACTTGGCCAAGGGTCCTTAGTGGATTTGACCCAAAAAAATACGGTAGCTTCGTGGGTCCAAACGTGAGAAAAAACAAATCTATGAGAACAGATAAAACTTCTCGACTTGTTGATCGTTTGTTGGCTAAAGGTTGGCTGCTACCAAGGATCCTGCCGCTGCTCCTGTTGAACTAATCCAGAGAGGAAAAATGTTGAACGGCAGGAATTTGACAAGACGACTATCTGTGGGTATTGCAAGGTTAGCGGAGCATCCACCGACCAGCTTCTGCGGCTCTGCAGTGGCTGCCGCGTTGAAAGATATTGCTCTACCACGTGTCAGAAGCTTGCCTGGAAAGAAAATAAGGCTATTTGCCAGGCAGCACAGAAAGATATTTAGCATACCTTATCCAATTAAAGTTCTTGTACGTCACTCTAGCACTGTTCAAGTGGCAAAACCGCATGTCCCTGTTCAATTCGTCAACTAATATGTTGTGAAACCTGGGATCATTCCCTGGACCCTCAGCAGGAACGAGATCGATGTGGAGATGACTGTCTGGAAGAAGAGAGAATCGAAATTATGAATCCAACGTCGACGTTGTCAGAAAACCGTGGATCAGAATGTCAACCAACAGTGCGAGACTTGGAAGACTTTGGGAGACGTCAGAGACAAGGCATGTAAGCATCAAAAATTAATTATGTACCACCAACTCGCCACATATAATCTGAGGACACTTCTCGGGCTACGCGCATCACGATGTCCTCCATGGACAAAATCTTCAGTTCCTCAGCGAGGTTCCGGGGCTCAAACAAAGCTTTGCATTGACCAAGGCAATGTTCGTTGTCCGCCTTGCGTCGCTGAGGAAGATCCGCGCGGGACGACGAGAGCGATGGCAGTGGCGAGAAGGAGTGTGGCGACGGCGGAGTGGATGAGCGCGCTGACTGGGACGTCGTGAGGCTCGGCGGGAACACAACATTACGGTGGTGGGGGACTTGCGCTTCCGGGATGCGGCGAGGAGCGTGCGGCGGCCTGAGTCGGCGGTTGTCGGCTTCCAGCAGTACTTGGTTGGAGACGATGTCGTCCACGCCCGAGAATTGTTTGATGCCGATGCCAGACGCAGCGGCCACAAGTGCCACGAAGGTATGGGCAGCCTTGAGGACGACTGGCTTGCAGGTGGCTTCTGTGAAGCCGAGGCGGGGAAAGGACGTGACTGGGATAGCGAAGGCAGGGAAGAGGCGCAGGTATCCGAGTCGCCAGGTTGATCCATTCGAGTGCGCGAGACAGCGGTGAGGGATCCCAGTTAGACGGGTCTTCAGGTCATTTGGAGGAAGGAAGGGCAGGTCGTCATTGGCGGGAGCTCTGGCAAATCAGCAGCAAGCTTGTGCATTATCGTTGGGGCTAGGTGGGGACTCGACGGTAGTGGGCGGGAACCAAGCGGGAACAGACGCTGACAACGCTGGGTGACATATCCGGATTGGGTAGGCGGATCAATCCAGGTTTACTTATATGATTGGGAAAGTCTCCGACTGTCCCCCAAAGTCTCCCGAGTCTCCCAAGTGTCCGAAACTTTGGGAGACTTTCTCGTATACGTTTGTTCTTCACGTTGTTGCACAATCGCATAACAATCAAGATCAGCACCATTTGATATAAGTACTTTAGTACAAGATACGCGACTAGACTCGACGTGCGAACAGCCTTTCAAACTGACGTAGTGACAACATTAGCCTGCACCCCATATGCCTCATCCCAAATAAGCACATGATCGTCCTTTTGGATGGTGAAAGTCGTAGTTTTCCCTCCAGCCCACGTGATAGTGATTTTCTCCGCGCCTTTGCGTTCCCAGTGATTCTGCTTCCACGTCTCGTTCTGCTTGGGGTAGAGGTTGAAGTTGCTACCGTCTCCATTGGTGGTGTTGGTCACGGCGACGACGATGGCAATAGAGGCGTAGTTGGAGACCCAGACCATGATTGCTTAGGGAATGTCAGCGACAAGCAAAGCGATGCGTAGGAGTTGTCGATAGAATAAGCTTACGAGTGTGAGCGTAGGTTTGATAGGGTTACTGTTCCGATGACACCGTCAGTAACAGCGAACGATTGCGGTCCTAGAATGTACTCACCGAAAAAGTGGTTTCGAGGTTGGTGAGGAAACGAGGAATCATTTGGGTGGACTTTATACATCTTCCTTGTATGCTACAACGACCCAGATCCAAATGACGTACGTAGTCGCTGTCCCATGATTATTTATGGACGATCCGATCCCTCTTCCAGGGTAGGCGACACTGACGCCGGTGTATGCCTTCTGTCAAGACTTTTAATTATAATTCCAACGTGAATGCTGTCTGTCGAACACTCTTTCCAAAACCAGCAGTGACCAATCACCTGGTAATACGCTTGTATTGTGTCATTTCAGTCTGAGATGGTGGGGTTTCCCGCCGGAAGGTCACCTTCCAAGCGCAGAAGCAGAAAACGTTCTTTCATCACTTTGAAAAAAAGAGTTTATCTTACGTGCTGTCCCGTCGACCCTGCATTAGAAGCAATATCTGATGTAGGGTGCGGGGACGTACATACGCCCCCATTCCAACTATTCAGTCCTTTCATGTTGGCTGCAAGCCAGAGTCCCAAGTCGGGTCCGCCGTTCCTTCCGGCTGTTTGGGGGACTCAATACTTCGCTCTCCTCGGGAGTAACGAAACTGGGAACCTACTATAGCGTTCGACAAAAGCTTCACAGGGTGTTCGCCGTCACCCCAATTGTTCACTGGCTAGGGGGCTCAGAGGTCATCCGTCACTGGCTTCGCAATCGGTCGTTTTGCCAAGTGCCAACTGCCCGGACTGTGCCAATGCAGTGCCATAATTGCCAGGGAGCACTGCGCTATTTTCTGCGGTGCGCCGTCGGCGACGCCATGCGGTGACCGGCTTCGAGAAGGGGTGGGCATGGGTGTGCGGATAAATGGAGGGATGGTGGTGGTAGAAGGAAGAAGCATTCGATACAGAAATCTCCAGACACATCTGACCGATTTTGATACAGAAATCTCGTTTCAGAAAAATGTCAAAAATTCGGAAAAAATATTCGACTTTACCCTCAAAGTTGCCCTATCTCTACCAGCTGAACTCGTGTCAAGCTGAAACATTTACATATCGATCTCCCACCCATTTTTACACCCGAATTCGACCTGCTTCCGAAATTTTAAAGTTGTTTCCCGCTTGGCCCGTTGTGCCTTTGTATATAGATGCGCGCCGTTTTCGAAATCGGTCAGATGTGTTTGGAGATTTCTGTATCGAATGCTTCTTCCTTCTACCACCACCATCCCTCCATTTATCCGCACACCCAATGCCCACCCCTTCTCGAAGCCGGTCACCGCATGGCGTCGCCGACGGCGCACCGCAGAAAATAGCGCAGTGCTCCCTGGCAATTATGGCACTGCATTGGCACAGTCCGGGCAGTTGGCACTTGGCAAAACGACCGATTGCGAAGCCAGTGACGGATGACCTCTGAGCCCCCTAGCCAGTGAACAATTGGGGTGACGGCGAACACCCTGTGAAGCTTTTGTCGAACGCTATAGTAGGTTCCCAGTTTCGTTACTCCCGAGGAGAGCGAAGTATTGAGTCCCCCAAACAGCCGGAAGGAACGGCGGACCCGACTTGGGACTCTGGCTTGCAGCCAACATGAAAGGACTGAATAGTTGGAATGGGGGCGTATGTACGTCCCCGCACCCTACATCAGATATTGCTTCTAATGCAGGGCCGACGGGACAGCACGTAAGATAAACTCTTTTTTTCAAAGTGATGAAAGAACGTTTTCTGCTTCTGCGCTTGGAAGGTGACCTTCCGGCGGGAAACCCCACCATCTCAGACTGAAATGACACAATACAAGCGTATTACCAGGTGATTGGTCACTGCTGGTTTTGGAAAGAGTGTTCGACAGACAGCATTCACGTTGGAATTATAATTAAAAGTCTTGACAGAAGGCATACACCGGCGTCAGTGTCGCCTACCCTGGAAGAGGGATCGGATCGTCCATAAATAATCATGGGACAGCGACTACGTACGTCATTTGGATCTGGGTCGTTGTAGCATACAAGGAAGATGTATAAAGTCCACCCAAATGATTCCTCGTTTCCTCACCAACCTCGAAACCACTTTTTCGGTGAGTACATTCTAGGACCGCAATCGTTCGCTGTTACTGACGGTGTCATCGGAACAGTAACCCTATCAAACCTACGCTCACACTCGTAAGCTTATTCTATCGACAACTCCTACGCATCGCTTTGCTTGTCGCTGACATTCCCTAAGCAATCATGGTCTGGGTCTCCAACTACGCCTCTATTGCCATCGTCGTCGCCGTGACCAACACCACCAATGGAGACGGTAGCAACTTCAACCTCTACCCCAAGCAGAACGAGACGTGGAAGCAGAATCACTGGGAACGCAAAGGCGCGGAGAAAATCACTATCACGTGGGCTGGAGGGAAAACTACGACTTTCACCATCCAAAAGGACGATCGTGTAGTTGTTTGGGATGAGGCATACGGGGTAGAGCCTAATGTTGTCACCACGGCAGTCTGAAAGGCTTTTCCTACGTGGAGTCTATTCCCGTATCTTGTACTAAAATACATCAAATGGTGCTGATCTTGATTGTTATGCGATTGTGCAACAACGTCGACGTTAGATTCATTGTTAGACTGATCTCGATCAATAACACTTACTTCTTTTACAGCAATCCACCCCTTTTTAAGAAAATCAGTCGTCCCTGTTCAATTTATGGTACATAGGACTCGAATCATGATGGCGCACGAACACATTCACTAACCTTCACCTGGTTATTGAGTGCCGCTGGGAGGTTAACGTAGACCTGCGCACGTGAAATAATTTGGAATTCGGCGCGCTGAGTGGGTGTCGGGCGTGAAAGCTAGAAATAAACCCAGTTGATCATCAAGGCAAGATCAAACGCCTTTTGCTGATGTAGATAAAGGGATTAGATAAAGAGATCCATCTTTCAACCCATTGGGGATCCAAGCTCGGTCGCGCAACTTCGAGGAATAAGACAATGAAGGCTTAGTCAATATGGTTGGTCTCGAACATAAAGGTGTGAATGCTGAGGAGGTTGAACTCTTGGGAAGGACATAAGTCCAACACAGACTTGCACACTTGCACAGTGAGAATTCCGAATGAGGCGTAGTTCAAAACCGAGCCCATTATGAACTGTCGACGGTTATCAGATGAACGTAAAAACAGCGAGAGCCGTACCAGAGAGTGTCTGACTATAATCGCGTCGGTGCTCGTGTCGGACGGAAGGAGCGTAAATGCCAGCGTGAAGGGATTAACAAAATCGAACTCATGATTGAGTTAACGTCGACATGAAATTTTGGCCATTATCGCGTCGGTGCATACAAAAATGGAAAGCGTCCAACCTACAAAACAAAAAGTACAACCCGCCTTCCGGACCAGCGAAATTATTATGAATCGGGGAATCGTCTAGTGAACCAGATATCAAATAAGCATATGGATAAAACGAGTAAACGACCTACGCCAACTGTAGCACACGCAACGCGCCCCTTGTGCCCAGCATTTTCATCAGCAAAGGCATCTCCCACACAAACGTGCCGGAGACGTCGACGAGTTCCTTCGCCGGCGGTACCTTCTTGAAATCGGGAAATAAATTCACGGTCACACTCCCAATGCACGGGTGCACCCCTAGCACGCGGTCGATGCCAGCAAGCTGCACACGTGTGGGGGGCGGCCATGTCGCGTGGACGTTGACAACGAGGGCGAGCTGTTGCTGCGGCGGCGGGAAGAGGAGATCACTGGCGATACACCGTCTGCGTGGGGCGTCGTCGATGTATTCCCGTCGATCGAGGGTGAGGGTGTACAGCTGGCGGAGCGTGCGCAGATCGAGTGCTGCGCCATCTAGGGCTATCTGTGCATCAGCAGCGTACCGCAAGGAAGAGAATTAGGGTACAAACAAAGGTGAGCGTGTTCTAGCCACACGCATCGTAGGCTCACCGCTGAAGCACTGAGGAGGTGCTGGATCGAGCGGTGGTTGCGAGGAATGTCGACGGGGCATACGAGGGAATGAAGGGATGAGACATCGAGCAGGGATTCCGGAAAGAGAATCCAACAGACGAAATATTCAAGAAAGTAGCCGTCGAGGTTGAAGTCAAGGTGCTGCAACCGCGCCGGGGGCGAGCCCTTGCAGGCGGTGGCGGCATACTCGAAGTCTTGGCCTTTGATGGTGACACACTTGAGCGTTAGAAAACGCAGTGCAGGGCAGTGCGATAGAAATGTCAAAGGCAGGTACTGACCCCGGGTGAGCTCGAGACAGGTGAGGGTCGGTTAACTGAGCGCGAGCCTTATCGAGTTGCGGAGGGCGCGGGAGACCATGTGCCAGGCACTGCATTCAGGGCCCAACTACACCACCGATTTCTTGGCACCCTGGGACCCAGCTGGGAGACGGTAACCTAGTTTCGGCAATCAAATGAGCTCAAATCATTCACAATCGGCCGACATGGTTTCGAGGTGTCGCAGAACGGAGTTCGGGGCTGGTAGACAGAAGTATGGGTCGGAAGTCCGGGAAATGGGGTGCAGAGGTGAAATAGAAAATGGGTGAAAGGTCCCAGGAATGTTGTATACGCGTGGAATGAGAATCGAGTGCGGATGGGGGAATATGCCATACAGGCGTGAGGTACGGGTGTGGCTCGAAAGGGCTCGGTAGGCCCGATAATCTGGAGTGAGGGTGGAATGGGTTCACTGGCGACGTAGTCACGATGGACTACTCAGTTCACTGGTCGCGGGGATGCTCGTGGTTTGTGTGTGAAAGGGAATTATTTGACCATATGTACGTACAAAACAAATACACGGTCCGAAGACCGGTCTACCGTAAAGTACGCACGGAAATATAAAATAGGGGGGAGGCGACCTGCGGTCCATCCTACCCTTCCACAGAGGTCGGGATAGACCAAACCCGGCCAACACACACATTGGGGAGGGCAGCACATTGCGATCATCCACAGCACATTCACCCAAAGGCGGCACATCTGCCGGTGTATGTGCTGTCCTTGGTTAGGTTTGGGTGGTTAGAGGTTAGGGTTAGAGGTTAGTGGTTAGTGGTTAGTGGTTAGTGGTTAGTGGTTAGTGGTTAGAGTTGGAGGTTAGTGGTTAGCAGTTAGGGTTAGAGTTAGAGTTAGTTCCCAGGTATATTGTAATGCTGTTGCGGGAGGACTTATGTCGGCCTTGGGCAAAATTGATGGCCGATCAAATTCTGATGCGCGTTCAAATGCGGCACATGTACCGCATCAAAGCAGCACATTAACCGTTCTTTAACGAGATGTCCCTCGATTCTTTGTATGTCTTTGTACTCCATCTCCATTAGAGTCCTAACGTCTCACGACCCTTGAAATTTGCCCGCCAGACCTCAGGAAGACGAAAGGGGCTATTCTCTCATTGGGACGACAAATGACCACCTGTCCTTTCCGACCGCAGTTTCGACAAGTCCACGAGCGCAGTTTAAACCCTTCTGTAAGCCTTTCCGTTTCGGATTCAGTGTGCACACTCCATACTCCTCCACTGCAACTTCGCGGCTGTCGCCGTCCAGCTTGAACGACGTTTAAATAGCCCGCAATTCGAGCTACTATACACTTTCCAACATGCATAGCTTCACGCAGTTTCTACTTTATCTCCATCAAGACTGATATTCACACTCGCCGCAAATTTTGGATCCTTCCGAAGCATGGAGTAACGGCTCCAAGACTGCGGCCTGTAGAATATGAGACGCATTCGGAGGACGGAGGCAATCTAACGGAGCCCCTGGCGCACAGTTTTCTTCCATGGTCAAGAATTTCCCCATTTCTCCCCTTTTTTCTCACTCCGCCGCAGTTCAACAATCACACATACACTGCCTCTCGAGTATAAAGGTGACACCTTCAACACTCCTTCCTTCCGAGACCTCACTTGTTCCAGCCAATGCTTTTCAATTCTAGGCCCCATTATTCCTTACCTCTCGGCAATTTCTCGTCTATGGGCTTTATCAAATCCTGTTCAAGCTGCTGGGTTCTGGATTCCGTCTTCATTTTCAAGATGACATCAATCTCGAATGCGCACTGCGACAAATAAGATCTAGACTTTCCATAGTTCAAGCATTTGTTTTTCCATTGTCTCCTTGCTGTTGTCCAAGTCTTTGGCCGTAGTAGCCTCTGTTATACCCACCTGTTCCTGCTGGTCCCCGCAAACACGACCCAGATCATCGTATTCCTTCATTCTATAATGTTTAATATGCATGACCCCTGGTGCAGTACTGCCCCTCATTGTTTGCCAAGTTTCTTATCGTTACTTCGCAGTGGTCTCGCAATCAGAACGCAGTACGTCACAACGGATTAGCCAGCCAATCCCTGGAAATCAACGGGGTCACCCGATTTCCTGCTTCAGGTGGGTTCTGTCTTGCTTCAACCACTCTGTTTAACCTCGATGTCTGTTTCTAGACGGAATGTGTCGATTGACCTTCATACTGCGTAGGGTTACTAGATCTTTGATTAATTTTCGCTCTCCCTTCTTCAGCAACCACACCTCTTGCCGACGCAATGTTCTGCCCGCAGTGATTTGTATTCAGTTACATAGCATTTATCCCATAACCTTGCAAATACAGATCCAAATACACTGAAAACATCAGAGCCATGATTGCGAGGAACCCCTTGTGCCGGAGCGAAGCGATGGCATATCTTGTTGATGTGAATGTGCTGTGGATGATCGCAATGTGCTGCCTTCCCCAATGTGTGTGTTGGCCGGGTTTGGTATATCCTCTTTCGAGGTCAGGCCTGTAACGTCGGAATACAGGCTGGGTCGCGAATGTGGATTAGACATTGTTTTAACCATACCCCTGGGCATGCCTACTGAGCTCTCACCAAGACTGTTTTGATGCATAAATTGAATAGGCAGGGATATAGCCGCGAGCGCTGCACGGGCAATTTTATTCAAGCAAATTAGATTCAAATTGCGGACTACGGGCATATGCTATTAGAAGGATGATAAAAGAAATTGGGGCTAGCGTGGCAGTCTAACTAGTACTCGTACTGGGGCCCAGAGGCTCTGCGTCGTCATCGTCCGCCGGGGGCTCCCGGCGTGTCCCTGGGTCTCTGGCTACTCCCTGGTGTCGTGGCCCTTGACGGTGTTACAAGACTCGGGCTATTCCTGGTATGATACTTCCAGTGTGAAGCAGAGTGAGAAAAATACAGAATATGCACCCATTGAGAGCACCAATTATATTCCTTCCCCCTGGAGTCCTACGTCCGCCGCTGCGTTGCTGGTATGGCAGGCCCTGGGTGAGATTGCGGTTTTCATCCTTGTCGTCTTCAAAGCTGCTGTGCCGTTGCAGCGATTGCGAAAGGTGTTGGTCGTTGGCATCGATAGCGTCAAAGAGGGAAATGTTGTGGCCGCAGGGTGTGCCAGCCAGGAAGAAGTCGACGTGCAAGGGCAAGCACAAGTTTTTTCTGTGCGAGCTCTGTGGGAAAGCGGACTTGTAAGAAACTCAGATGATGAATAATGTGATACAATATATTCATTGTTGAGGGAGCGCGACGCGACGACATGGGGTGGACGCAGGGCCCGAATCGATTTGACGTGGCGGGAACGCGGTGGGTCACACATCACGTTCCATCACATTTAGACGTCGGCCAAATGCCGATCGGAGCAAGAAACACCTGCAAGTAGCCGAGCCGAATTCACGGCCGATTCAGAGTCCCTACTAATACATGATTCCAAGGAAATTTCTGACTCAAATTGGGGTTAAAATTAGAGTCAAATCTACGACGGCGGAATCACATCGCCTTGAACTGCTGTCCAAAAACGGTGGTGTAGCCTGGGGACGGCATAGTCGGAGCTAGCTGCTCCGTTTGGCCAGCCGAGCTGCCGGCAGTGCCTGCCACCGAAAACTGACACCTAGCCGCAGGCTAGCCGAAGCTCGCCGAAGGACCCCTAGCCAAAACTAGCTATGAGCTGGCCAGAACTACACGTGGTGGGGCTAGGTGGCAGCGGCTACACCACCGATTTCTTGGCGCCCTTAGCTGGGAGACGGTAACCTAGTTCCAGCAATCAAATGAGCTCAAATCAATCACTTGAATCGGCCGACGTAGTTTCGAGGTCGGGCCTGTAACGTCGGAATACAGGCTGGGTCGCGAATGTGGATTAGACATTGTTTTAACCATATCCCTGAGCGTGCCTACTGAGCTCTCACCAAGACTGTTTTGATGCATAAATTGAATAGGCAGGGATATAGCCGCGACCGCTGCACGGGCAATTTTATTCTCTAACTCCCCAGGCCTACAACGCTCTATGGCAGAAGAATCAAATACAGAATTCCTGACAGCCATGATATATTCCAGACCTAACATTGCACTTATAGCCAAATTTGCACATGAAGTCCTCGAAATCTTCTATGCCGTTCCCGTGTTCAGATTGAACAATGCTTGACCTGTAATGTGGCTCCTCTTATTTCGTGCTAATCTTGTTTCCTTCCAGCTCCTTGGTTCTACCGCGGCGAGTCCAGAGACTGCGTCCGTGAGCTCGGCTTTTGGGGTTATGAGGAGGCTCAGGGACAATAGTGCAAAAAAAAAAGTTCGCACACGCCGACGGGCGGCTGAGATGTGTGCAGAAGGAGGAAGGAGGAGCGGCAGGACTACACCACATACGGCCCTCGTTCCGGGGCGCAGATACCCGCAATTCCGCAATTCATACCCAGTTTCAGGCTCGCGTGCCATCGCGCAGAAAATAAAACCTTTCCATGCACGGCTTCAAGTCAATCGGGCGGATCCGCAGGGCGCACCATTCGGCGGAACTGACGCGGGCGAGGGTGATCGGCCGGCGTCGCCGTGTGGGTGCATGGCGGCGTACGCACCGCCGAAAGACGAAGTGCATCCCGGCTGCGATGTATAACGCGCATTAGGCCCAGCGGGCTGGACGCATCGATGATCGCGTCGCGGCGCTGCAGGCAACGCCGGTAGGTTGCCAGACCCGGCTGGACGGCGCACGGCCGCAGAAATGAAGTGCACCGCGCGGAGGAGGAGAGAGCCCCGAGTGTGGGGGTGGGCAAGCGGTGTGCAAGCCAGTACAGGAGACGACCGGCGCTTCCTGTCGAGGAGGGTGATTGCTGGAGGACTCACGCAGAGAGGTAAGTAGATGCTGAACTGGGCACCAGTGCGTCGTGCAGGTCGCATCGGATGTCGGATGCACGCCCCCACGAGGTATTACGACATGTCGTGCCAATGCGAGCGCGAGCGCGAGCGATCGTGGGCCGTGTCGGGGCTAGGTGGAGCACGGATTGAGTTGATGTTAATGGTGGCCACGGGCAGCGCGCTGCGAAGATAGCTGGAAGAGAAGGAATAAATCTATTTGGCAACCCCGTGCCAGCAGAAGTGGGGTTGCCATATAGAAATTTGCTATATGGCAACCCCCCACCCGCCCGATAAGATAAGATACAAACCTGCTCAAAGACCGTTTCTCGCTGTGCCTAAACTTCAGATAATGGGTGATTCGGACGCCATGCACCCCGAAGTTTGTAGGAGCCACTTGCGACCAGCCCCATTTTTTCTGGCTTTTTTACCGCATTTTTTGGCGACTTTTCCACTGTTTTCAACCATCTTCTCGGTTTCAGCTTCGATAGGATGAAAATCACTCGAAACTAGGGAGGGAAAAAATCTCAGTCAGTACTAGGTGACGGTTATGGTATAGTAGATTTTTCTCACAAACATTGGATGTCTTTTGCGACGGCGGGAGCCCCTCGAACCCTCCCCACCCCATCCCCTATCTTAAAAATCATGGGGTTGCCGTTTAGTCACAACCCCCGTGCTCGTGGCAAGGGGGGTTGTCAAATAGATTTATCCGAAGAGAAGAGGGGAGAGTACCGAACAGGCGTAGTGGAGCTGCTTAGCAGTCCAGAGCTGCATCGCCACCCAGATTCACAATTATTACACACGATACAATCCTAGAAATCGCTCGTCAGCGCTCGTCAACGATCTGAGAGAAACAAGGTACTAGGGTATGTACCACTGCTCGAACCCGCCGCAATTTATTCATCTACGCCCGCCGAACCCCAGGCGCGTTCAGAACGCGTGCGTGCCGGAGACAATCAGTTTTCCGGTGGTTTTGTCGCGCATCTGTGTTTCGTTTCGTTGAGATGGGCGGAAAGAAGCAATAAGGAAAAGCACCTCGCAGCGCGATAGCCGCGCGCGTCCGCGAAGATGCAGTGGTGATGCTTAGGGTTGCGCCCCTGCGGAAGTCAATGCCATATCAAGGGGAGCTGGAGGAGACGCACAGCGGGGCGGGGTGGTGCCAGTGGACGTTCATGGACTGCGAGATGCCGGTGCCGTCGAAGCCCTTGGCGAGGCCGAGGAGGACCCCCACCGCGACCGACGGGCTGATGACGGTTAGCCATGTATGTGGTACACTTGGGGGTGGGAGCACGCACGCGTCCATTATGTACGCCGCGCACCCGCCGTGCATCGTCTCGTACACAACCCGTACACATTGCACATGCCTACACCCCACCCACCGCGTCAGAAAATCAGGGATACCCCTGCAGCAAGACGGTTGCACCACGCACTCTCCGTCACGTCGATCTCGAGCCCGATCTCCGCGGCGTCCCCCTACACGTCGAGCGCGACGATGCGCAGCCGGCGCGCGATGTCGCTCGCGAATGGCGGGAACGGCGTGCGCCCGCTGCCGGTGGTGAAGTACGCGAGGATGTTCGCGTTGAGCTGCTTCTGCGCGGCGGGGACGTTGCCCTCGATCTGCGCGGCGTCGACGCCCGGCGCGGCGGGGAGGCCGCGCAGGAAGGCTTCCCAGGGGGGTGTAGCCATTTTTAGTGGGTGGTAGTAACAGCAAAGGGCGAGTGGCCAGAATTTAAACTCCGAAGTTTACGTATCAAGGTCAACCACTAATACATCCCCGTGCGGTTAACTACAGACCCCCACCAAGTTCTGGCTGAGCTCGTACGTAATTCCCAAAATTGCCAGTTACCACGGAAAATCCTAGATAGCTTGTTGAAGTAGTGGCTCGGCCAGCCATATAGCCGGCAGACGGGGGTCCGATCCGTCTGCGTAGACCTATCCCCTTTAATCTGTAACGCCTATTTTTTTCTCCATTGTCTACAGTTTTACTCTCCTATTGTCTACAGCTCCCAGCTTATTTCTAGCGTATCTACTGATGGTTTCGCTACAGCTTTGTTTACCTATTTAACTAGCTCACTTACGGAGAGCGTCCTCAGTCGTTCACCTGATCGTGCCCGACTGAGCTTTTATCTAATATGGCCCACAAATTCGGTTGCTCAAGTCGCCGATAGGGACTGGTGAGCCATTGTCTGCTGAAAGAATTGGAACGCCGCCTGCCCCACCGCCAACGTTCCGTTCTGGCGCGAAATTGATTTCTCAGCGCCAATGTGGGAAACTAGTAGATAAATGAGACTGACCTTGTATGCGGGGACTTCGTGTCCTGCGCCGTAGATACGGACGTAAGAGCTGAATGGGCCCGTATCAGACAGCCGGAATTGGAGGTGGATGTGTGAAGTGAACGTACAACGTGCCCGCGGTCTTGAACTGGCCCGCGAGGAGGCCGTTCACCATGTACGGCTTAAACACTTCCTGGTTGAACTGGGCGCTGAACTTCATCTTCAGCGATGCGATCATCGCTTCGACGCCATCGAAGTTCAAGATGTAGTCCTGCATTCGTCATTGACGGCATGGTCTGATGACATAGGGATGGACGCACCGCATCGCCATCGTAAATCACCACTCGCACACCCGATTTAATTATGAACTCGAGGTCCGGGAGTGAGGTACGCATCCAGTCACCTCAATGGATGATGAATTAACGATCGACTCCAGGCACTAGAGTACCCACCGGTCTCTGCGAAATTGTCGTATACATCAAAGTTCAACTGCTGCCAGGTCACCTCTCCCCCGATCTTCGTGTGGACGGATGCAAGGTAAGAGGTTAGATCCGGGGGATATGAGTCATTTTTTTCAGAGAGGACGTAGTAGACCTGTATGCGATCCACATATATCAGCCCAGACGACAAATGCGGGAGAAGACACGAACGTCGAAGTCACCGGCGAGCGGCCCGAGGATCTCTCCGTTGCAGACGTCCTGCGCGTTGGAGCAGACGGAGTTGTTTCCGTGGTCGTTGCATGCTATGATCTGCATCCAGAATGGTTAACTTAGCAGCAATCGACCGCAGGAGCGAAACGCACGAGGGCTTTACAACCGGTGACCGGGGTATTCCACGATATATTCGCTTGTGCGAGCACGTCCGCCGAAAAAAGCGGGTGATACGGGTTCGAGGCAGCGTATGTGAGGTAGCTCGGGTACTGCGAGATAGGATCCTGCGAGAAGCCGGGTAAGCAGTCGACAGAAATCGTCACCAGGATATCCCACCGTGAGTCCGTTGCCGATCCCGAGGGTCTTCAGGTTCAGATGCAGGCCCTTAACGGTCCCAGCCGAAATCGCGGCATTCTGAGTCAGGAAATGCGCCGCGAACGTAGGCCCATAGTGTCCTCCATAGCTTCAATCTGTGTTAGCAATCTCGCGAAACGATTTTGCGGGACTCACGATTCGGTCCAAATTGCAAGATCTTGCACGGCGAGGTGCGAAAAGCGCGCATCTTTCAAGAAGATCTGGAGGAAACTCCAGATGTCCGCGCCGGCCTCCTGAGACGTCCCGACCGTCTCCGTCCCGTAAGAAAACCCGACTCCGACGGGTTGGTCGATGAACAGCACGTTCGCATTGTTGTTCCACGAATAGGGGTTCAGGGTGACCGAGGAACTGTCGTTGGTGATGCGGCAGGGGCCTAGTTCCTGCAGGAGGCCAATCATGCTCGAGCTCCCGGGCTTAGGGAATAAAGTAAGCATCCACGGGACCGTCGCAAAGCAGACGGAGAGGGCGCACTCCTCCGTTGAACCAGAGCGCCAGTGGGGCGGTCGCGGGATTATGGCGCGCAGAAAAGTACCAGAAGCTGCGGGTGTACTGATTAGGAAAGGAGATGCATTGGAAGAACACGATACGCACAAGATGCTTTTATTTGCTGCTATATCCCTATAACCCGACGCTTGGAACACGCCGGGGGTGGTCTCTGATCGTGGTTCATGACCATGAGTAATTCCTTGCCAACACTGTGGATGAACACACCGCAGACTCCCGAGTTTTCCACGACGCGTAACGCGCCGGGCTTCGTGACGGACGACTGGGGGTCTCTGCTTTGGCAGTTGTCGACTTGAACGAGCCGACGCCACCGATAGCTCCCCCCGAACAGGGATCTGGCCTGGGCCTTTGGCGGCAAGGACAGGGGATATGGCGGCTAACAAGATGAGCCAGGGCAGACGCAATTTGTCTAACAAGGGGTGTCTGTGGTGGGTCGCGCTTCCGGAGAAGCCACGTTTTTATAAGTGGTTGGAGTAACGGGAGTTGGTGATGGGCCGAGCGGTCCCCAGAAGGGCGCGCAGTATAATAGAATAGACCGGAGATGTATCGTGATTAGTGATGTGCCGGGTCGGGCTTGAAGCCAAAGCCCGGGCTTGGGTCGGGCTTACCCGTGACCCGGGCTTGAGCCTGGGCCTCAGCGAGTCCCACTCGGGGTCGGATTTTTCGAATGAAATGGTAACATTGGGGCAGTTCAACATTGAGAAAACCAAGGCTTCTTACCTTGAATGTAGCTTGGCTAGTCGCGATAGTAGGTCGAATCATTTTGATGGATTGCTGGTTAAACAGTGGTGTTGAAAAAACCGTCTGTGAGGGTTCAAAATTTACAGAATGAGACTTACAATGAGTTACGAGTACTTACGGTAATCGTTATTACGAGTACTTATAGTAATCGTTATTTAATCAATCAACTTGAGATTTTTCAGGTCTCGATGAAAAGTGTCCCAGCTCAAGATTGCAATGCAAAATAGGGGCTGTGCTATTGGATTTAGTGGCTGTGTTAAAAGGGTTATAGTGGCTGTCCTTTAAATCAGCTTCAAAAGTTGTGAAAACATAGTGGCTGTGCTCATGCTTGGTAATTGGGTGCCAATCGTGGACCGCGTTCGAATATCACCAGCTGCTTTTCTCTTTTACAATGTTTCATTTTTGCCTCTCTCGCGCATTTGAGCTGTCCAGTTTGAGCACTTCATTTTTGCAATGCAATATGTTTGTTTGAGTAATATTTTAAGTATCCAAATCGATCTGTAGCTTCTGTTTTGCATTGAATTTCATGTGGCTGTGTCCATCTGTTTGGTCTCGGCGGATTTCCCCGCGGCCCTCCGCCCTTCCAGATTATCAATATCAACTTAAATCAAGCCGGTCTGCCGTTGTGTATATCAGATCTACATGCCTACCCAAAACTGGTCAGTGTCCGGCCATGTACCGCATGTTCTGGTCGAGACCTGCCATTGATGGGGACGGGCATCAAACTCATGATCGATCCGGCATGTTTGTCCATGCTTGTTCTCGAATGCAACTCTGTTTTGCAGGTTCCATGGTATAGCGACTTCCTCACACACTTTTCGGACTCAGTTTGGTGAGCGGAAATAATTTCCATACCAATATGTACCTGGCCTTCAAAATAAACGGGCAATTTAAGCTGAACTAGAAGACCTAATCCGTCGTGTGTTCCCCCTCATGTAATATTGGTTGGGCAGAATTTGGAAATAAATGTAATGAAACACTGAATCACTCAGTATTGAGTGTTCAAATCTGTACCATTTTTTCGTGCCAGTTTTCGAGCTTCCGGGCATAGAATGAAAGACGCGATTCGTCTGTCACGTGAACTGCTGATGCTCAACTGCCTGTCGTAAAATGCCTAAGGCTTCCTCAATTCTGCACAGATTCTCTAACTTACAATTGTAAAGTGATAGGGAAATGTAGTCTCAACAACTCCTTCCGGCTGGATTTTTAATAATGGGTATCATCGTCTCATAACAGCACCAAATGCGGGGAAATCAGGGAGGATTTTGGATGTTTTCAGAAGATCGAAAATCCGGGCTGAAATTTCTGTTCTTAAGGATGTTCCGAAGAGAACTGATGACTCAGTTTATCCCCAGAGTCCGGAGTACAAAAGCCTTAGCATTTAGGAATGTCAAATAGACCATTTCAGCAGAAAAAGTCTGTACACAAGGGGTCTGAATTTGGTTCCCTTGAAGGGATGTTCCCGAGCATAGGAGCATTCTTCCCAAGTCCCAAAACCCCGGAAAGCTGGACCTTCCTCGGCCGGAAATAGTAATTTGCTCTTTTCCGCGTAAAAAGCCTAAGGCTTTTTCAAATGTGCTCTAAGCACTTCAACTTTGCATGAAGTGTTCCAGGGAAATGCATTCTTCACAGAAGTATCAGGCCGGATTTTCCAGATACTTCTTTCTCCCCGAGCAGTTGCCCGAACTTCCCTCAAGTTCGATGTTAATTCACGCATTGGACATAAATTAAAAATTGGGCCTGATACTTCTACTCTAATGCTAATTTAATGAGAGGTTTCTGTTGTGGGGTTTGTGCTAAAGTGACCAGAGAAAAAGCCTTAGGGTTTGCAAACTGGAACCGAGCTCACCTATGAGCCAAACAATAACAAAGCTGCCGGATCGATCATGAGTGATGCCCGTCCCCACCAGTGCCAAATTCTGTCGTGGACACGTGCATATTTCTCACGGTTTCTTTTTTTGGTAGTCGCGTTTTTTGGTCAGCTTGAGCCAGCCAATCACATCTATGGGTTTGAATATATTGTACCAAATCCTAGGTAGCATTTGGCCTATATCGGCCTGAATCAAGGACAAATGTCGCTATCAGTTGGCCGATGTCAAAATGGGATGCATCACAATCACGTCGGCTATCATCTAGCATAATCGAATTAATTGTTCATGTCAGATCCATTTCCGGACTCCTCATCATCGTCTACCGGCTTTTGGGGTTGTTAATAGAACTTCAGGGCTGCTAACTATTCCACTTGAGCTTTTACATTGATAGCGACTCCAAGTCCGAGTCAATTTGATTTCGCTGACACAGGAAGGATAACCAAATAATCTGAGCTGGAATACTGGAAAGATGCGCAGAAAGTACTCACAATAATCTCTGCATATCTGTAAGCCCAGGGCGGAGAAAGCATTCAAAAGACACTGCAAAGATATTCTAATCTAAGAATATCTTTTGAATGCCTTCCGCGTCTTTTGAATAATTCCAAGGCCGAGATATGCGAAAGTTATTGTAAATACCTTTCCAATATCTTTTCCATATTTTGGCCTGGGCTATCTGGTTATCCTCCCTGTGTGAATGGGGAAGGTGCGACTGTGACCATCATAATTGATCCCGTTTCCTGAATTTCCTTTCACGCAGCATCAATTGCAATCCCCTCTGCCTCGGTCCATTGCAGAACTGTTAGCCATATCCACATCCATGTTCTGAAGGAACCTCAGAGTCAAATATTCCTTGTGTGCGATGATATTAAAGGAAAATGTCATGCTTTGATTTCACTTTTACCGTGTCTTCGGAAAGATTTCTGTGTACAACAAGATCGAGTGCACAGATAACCCTAGGATCTTAATAGACTATTCTTCATACATTAAAGATGGTATGGACAAAAAATCAGAGCCCAAGTACATCAGGAACCCTCGGAAAATTGGTGTGTCCCGTGTCCAGGTCTCGTCCCATTTCTAGGTACTTGACTGTATCACACGTTCAGGTCAATACCCGCCAAAATCTATCGTGACCATATGTATACTTCTCACGATGGTAACACTTCACTTGTTTCTGCTTTGGTAGTCGCAGATCTCAACGTAGTCGTCCATGGGCTCATCAGGGATGAAAGCAGTAAAATTCACAACCCAGTGCAGACATATGTTGCAAACACAATCTCGCTAACCAACCTTCCAGCGCGATTTCTGATTCCTGTGCAGGCGTAATAATAATTACTTGCATGTTTTGTATCACTCATCTTCAGACAACTTGGCGTTCATTAATTTCGCTCGGCTAACCTCTTGGGTTCAAGTTGTATCGTGCTGGCAGAGTATTTTCTCACCAGGTTTCTAGCCTTTTGATGCCATTCAATTGAGTCGTTTGTGATCTCCTTGAGGGTCGGGTCTGAGCCTCTTTCAACTCTATCTCAACCATCACTACCAGGCAAGACTGTGCTTATGATGCCATGCACCTTTATTGCTGTTTTCAGAAAAGTTGGCGCGCGTGACCTTTCGTGACTTTTTTGCGCTCTGATCAACCCAGCGTCGGCGGCCCATCTCTCCACAACCACTGCACGGAATTGCTCGAGTCCGGTATCATTGAAAAGCCCTCGTCTGGGGCTAGGTGCCCCCAGGTCTTTTGGAGGGCTTCAGCATCATTGAGCTCGAGACTTTTCCCGAGACACCAAAGCGCATCGGCGGCTTATATCACGGGAGGGAGATGTGCAGATTCATAGATATCTTGGATATATGTTCTATATGACACATATGAGGGTGCCCCAGGGCAGTAACGAAGTATTTGGCTGTGAAAGACTGCAATAGCCGGCAACAAGATCAAGTAAACTAGTACTTCAAAATCCCATCCTCCGGACATTTCCCGAAGGCAGCAGGAGTGGGGGTACCCTTCGGTATGTTAGATGACCTCGGGTGATGCATTATGTGCGCAGTTGAAGCCCAGATAGCCGCGGAAATGCACCTGCCACCGTCAGATAGTTGCATCGGTTTCGTCGGATTTTGGACGCCACACACGCACGACTAGCAGCTGGGAATTGTCAAAGGTGTTCATCCAAGGGTACTGGTGACTGCCCGGACCACGAGACGTGTTGGAATGGCCGTAGGGAGTGGAA
>JARKIE010000346.1:0-94489 GCA_029378255.1 Mycena rosella | reverse complement strand
CTGGATTTTTACAGGGCCCTTGTGGGGCCCTCCTAATTGTGCACTTTGTAACTCCAGCAGGTGAATCGTTTGACGTCCATTGCCCATCACAAGGTATGCAAAGGAGGCTCAGGATGTTGCCATTTGCCGGGATATATAATCATGACCGATTGAAACACTGACAGTATATGCACGTTAAAACCCAGAACCTGACCGCGGGGAATCTAGGCAACGTTTAGCGCACGGTGCAAGCGTGGACTTCCGACGTATTGTGGGAATGGTACCTTTCAAGGAATCGTGAGGATATGCGTGCTAAAAGGCGAGCACAGACCTACTGCATACAGCCGGAAGGCACCCAGCACGTTGCCAGAAGTTCGTGGTCAAGTCCGTCGGACATAATGTCTGGGTGGTAAGTCTCCCTCCCTTTACGATGGGAGCAGCATGATTTACGGCTATGTGGGTGGCCCGTGTGCGATTTTCAAGCTAATTCACCTACTTACGAACTCTCTGGCCAGATTTCTCTGCGCTTGGCGTCCGAGAAACACGCCGATTACCAGTGCTGGATCTTCGAGATAGGGGAGGGAATAAATCTAGTTGAGAACTTGAGGCTGTGCGGTTGAGGATAGATTTTGTCGATGAAGCAGCGTAAACTGGAACAATGTAAAGTCAAAATTTCAAGCCGTACTCATAATAAGGCTAGAGCGCCCACGATGTCCCTCTCCGTGCTTTCAGTTTCCCGAGGAGGGCTTCCAGATCGTGGGCGGTCGTAGACAGATTTGATTGAGAACGCACTGTAATGGCAGAGGACCCAGGACAGGATGGGGAATCCGAGGCGTGGCATATGCTTATCCACGCGTGAGAAGCCGTGGTCATCGGGGGGGAGCAATTTATTTTAAACCGATGGGAAGAATTTGCAGTCAGAATTGGTGTTCGCAAATCTCTACGACGACGAGGTTGACGTTGAATGTACATGTGCAGCTTCAATAACTGTAGAGTCTCCTCTCGGACCACCAAGAATAAATGGATGTCATTTTTGCCAACATGAACAATACAGCTGAGGTACACAGAATACCGAGATGAGTTCCCGCCAGGGGACGAAACTATGACAAGAACGAGACATGACCTCTCGCACGATGGATGCTCGGCAACGATTTTCCAGAGCGGCTGATAAAAGGATGCAGGATAATCAACGAAGACGAGCTCATGGCAGCCCAACTAGGGTCTCATCACTTCGGGTATCGGGCGAGACACCTGTAATAACCCTGAGCCCGCGACGTGGAGAAAAGGTAAGGGGCAAACTCACCCGAACGTGAGCCGTGCCATCTTTTTCTCATCCGGTCGCCAGCGCAGCTTCTGCTTATGGTCCCCTTTCTCGGCATCCCCCTGCTTTTTGCGCGATCCCGACCACCCCATGTAGCACCCGCCGATTGCAATGAGCTCCCGGAAAGCAAAGACGAGAATGGTGCACGAAATCGTGACCTTGAACACGATGAGGAGGTATGTGCTGAGCTCGGCGATGTGCGAGAGCTGAATGGTCCGTCCAGGTGTGCTGGGGAGCTGCGCAAGGAACCGTGCGGTGAGTGTGAGGGGCGGGAGGCCGGAGAGGAAGAACATCTGCGCGAGGTAGAGGACGGCATGAATGACGCCGAGAAGGATGGTAAACAAAAGTGAGGCACAGATAGCGAATTCCTGGAGGAACTGTCTGACGGAGATGGTCATTTTTGTAGGAGGGTGTGTGCGCTCCGCTGCCTCTTTTAAGGCCGCGGAGAAATGGAGATGGTGATCAGATCGTAATATAATTTGGGTGCAAAAGACAGGCCCAGGAGCACGGAATGCCCCTCGTTCCTCAGGAGCACGATTACAATGGAGCTACACAGCACCCCTATTCACGCGACGCGACTGAGTCACGTGCTGAGAAACCCATGTTAATGCGAACTCTGGGTATCAATGTGCCAGCACCACGCTGTGACACAGTGAGCTACGGCGGCGAGCAGAAGCACCACGCAGTGGGCCCAGCGGCGAGCGAAAATGCCCCGCGCAGCGGCCCTAGCGGCGAGCGCTGCCCAGCGCAGCGTAGGTCTGGGGGCAACCCCCAGCCGGTCCGGTCCTAAATACATACACTGACTCGGAAAAAGTATTGGATCACCGAGGTTCAAAGCTTCATGCCTTTGCTGAACCACTAGAGTACATATAACAAATATTTTCCATGGTGCATTAGAAACATATTGGGGGACCCTAGTGACCCCTGCAGAGAGGGGGTCAAAGACGACGCCGTCGGGGAGGAATGATGTCAACATCGCGCACATGTGATCCAATTCTTTTTCCGCATTTGGGCAACATCACATTTTCAATCCGAACCACCACAACGACGCGTCGTACAACACTCTAACTTCACATACACCTTCTTCCTCATCATGTCTGACACCACTGCTGCTCAAAAGGCTGCCATAGTCGCACTGAAGGACACAGGAATGTCCAATAGGGCCGTTGCGGACAAAGAGAATGTCGCCCCCTCCACGGTGTCCAGGATCAACAGGCGTTATGGTTCGACACATAATTTCGAGTCCAAAGGGGCCAAGAAGGGTCGTCCCCCCAAATTGGGAACGGGACATCCGAAAAGCCCTCCGGATGCTCTCTTCTGGGTGTGCCAAGAATGCATCCGACCTGAAACGGAAGTTTTTCCCCGGAATTCATGTCGATACCATCCGCACAGCACTCCGAAAACAGGGGCTTAAGGCCTACATTCGACAGTCGAAGCCCCTTCTCACCGCTCGTCACCGTAGGAAGCGAGTTGACTGGGGGGAGCGCCATTGTTATTGGACAGTGGAGGATTGGCGGGCGGTCATATTTTCTGATGAGTCCAAATTCAACATTTTGGGTTCTGATGGCCGGGAGTGGTGTTGGAGGAAGCCAGGGGAAGCTAATGACGCCAGATACACCAAAAAGAAGGTCAAGCACGGTGGCGGGAGTGTTATGTGGGGGTGCATCACCCGGCATGGTGTCGGCGAACTCCACCGCATCGAGGGCATCATGGATCGCTTTGTTTACACCGATATCCTTTCCCAATCCCTCCTCAGCACTCTCGACAAGCACGATCTGGACCGCGCGACCATTTATTTCCAGCAGGACGGCGATCCGAAGCACACATCAGGTCACGCGATGGGTTGGCTTGATCTGGAAGGCATCGATGTCCTCCCCTGGTGCCCGAATTCACCCGATATGAACCCCATAGAGAATTTGTGGGATCACCTCGACCGCATGGTGCGTGCTCGCAATCCATTGCCGAAGAATCGGGAGGAGCTTTGGCTTGCTTTGAAGGAGGAGTGGGAAAACATTGATCCGGAGGTTATTGCAACGTTATACGACAGTATGCCCAACCGAGTCCGGGACTTGTTGAAGGGAAATGGTGGTTCGACTGACTATTAACACCTCGTAAGCTTTCTGCATTTTATTTGGTCGTCAAACGACTCTTCTGACTTGAATTCTGTCCGCTGCCTATAAACAGATTAATAATTGGATCACCCTTGCCTCGTAAATTCTACACACAAGTCCCAGTTCTTCACTTACAGTCTCGAGTTTTTACATGTGTTATCTACAATTATATGGCTACCCTTACAGCATTTTAGACCTACCTGAAATCGGCTGGGAGTCGCACAGAAATCCAATATTTTATATGTTGCACGTGATCCAATACTTTTTCCGAGTCAGTGTACTAAACAGTGGATAAAATCGAATGATAATGCACTTGCAAGGAAGACAGCATGATATGTTTGATACGACCGTCAAAGACTCATAGTCAGGTAATAAATTCCCCCACACCAGCGGGAAAAGTGCATGCCGATGATGCCGAAGCGTTCTCGGGATCGAGATCATCGAGGAAACCCTCGGCCCCTCCAGCAGTTAGTCTTGACTATTTTTTTCCGGATATGCCCGGAAGTTCCTACTTTGTGGGGTTCACTGCGGAATCACTACTATTGGCTAGGTTATTGAGGGAGGATGTGGGGGTTAGGAGGTACTATGTGCCCTCCAAATCTCGAAATATTTTTAATCACGTCTTGGGGGTCGGATCCATTGGGTGCAACCAAGGTGAATTTTCCAGGGAGAATGAAGTAGGGGACTGCTTCGATGTGTTGGAGGACCCCCACGGCGGTCAGCCAAACGGCATCTACGCGCCAGATCTTCCGGTAGAACGTCGGGAGGTGCATATCCGAGGCCATGTGATCGCTCGGAATGTGACGAGACTGGATTGATAGTGTACATTGTTACCTACATGTGAACCAGATGAATGTGAAAGGAGCGATTGCGGGTTGAATATGCGTGGGGAAGATTTGGAGCGATACATCGCACGCGAGCTGAAGCGGGGCAATAGAAGATCCCGACTAGATAGGTATGGTAGGCGTCGCCTGAAAACGAGACAGCCTGACCAGGCGTGGTGCAGCATCGCTGAGTTAGCACCGGCGCGGGAGAGTAGGGGCCAAAAAGATTGTGTGAAGGGCGGGGGACTCGGCACTCCTAACATTGAACGGTTCGTAGAAGAGACAAGCCGCAAGCCATCAGAAAGATGGTCGAGCACCCTGAGCGCTGCCAGGGAGTCAGGAGTCGCCGCGTGAGGTGCGCGAGTCGGTGGTGAATACAGGGCTGATTGCCCCAGGTCACCGGCGCCAGATCTCACTGAAATGGTGGTCGTCGGAAGAGATGGTCGTTCGGAAACAGCGGCGTTGCTCAGTGAGTTGGCGTCCCAATACCGCGGGTTCTATCCGCGTGAGCACCAAGACGGCTTGCGCATAAAAAAGCGCAGAGCGTAGGTGAACTGTCCCAAGAGATGCATAGAAGGATGAAGACCGCCGCAAGTGCCGTAGTTTACACACCACGGCACGGGAGGCGCAATGATTAGCCGGAGGCGGGATGATTAACGGGAGGAGAACTGGCCTGTGGATTCTCGCGTGGAGCAGCGAAGACTAGGCGTCGCTAACGCTAGGAGTCGAAGATACTCTTGAGGAGGCACTCTACATCAACCGCGGCGTCGTGGAGCGTCACTGCAAAACTACCATCGATTAGCTCGGTGTCAGTGGCATTGTCACCGCTGGCCAGCTGCGGGAAAGCGACCGTGTCCTGGAAGACGGGTTAGGGTTAGGTAACCCGAACGGTGGATCGGGCGGCGAGGAGCGCTGTAGAAACGCGGAAAAGCCGGTTTGCTGCGAGTGTCGTTGGAGAAACACAGATCTTCGACGCGGATATCCCCTGAGTTGTCGGCCATTTCGACTTCGAACATAGGTGCGGTGCGTGGCGTATTCAAGTTTTTGGCTAGTCTCGCTTGATGGATAAACCGATGGGACTCGCGTCGGGGCGAATCTTGCATCAGCACCAATAAGGGCCAAATCCGACGATAACACACCTGCCTACGCCGCGTCGCCATGGTGACCGCGGCGGCAATCCAGCTTAGGGAGAGTGCGAAGCCGCGGGAGTGCGACGCATTGCTGGCGCACCCGGGACGCGCAGCGATCTTAGAGACTTCAAGAGATCAGGATCGACGGGCAGCGTAGCGGGTTTTACTACACCTACTGCCCGCAGGCGAAAGCACGCCCCGATCGAGCTCTGACGCGTGGAGCAGATAGATTATGCGCCGCCATCCGCTAGAGAAAGCTCGAGCACGCGGAGAAGGGATAAATCAGTGCGCGCGCTCGCAGAGGGAGATGAGGCGAAAGAATTGCGCTCGTGAAAGGAGGAACATGTATTCAATCAATGAAGATGCGCATGAAGACGAGATTGGAACCGCACCGGGCCCACAGATGCCTCCCCAGCGGGGAGCGCATCGGAGGGGGGGATGAGCCGCAGGCTCAGAGAGACTTCCGGTGCCCGAATTTGCGACAGGGTGGCGTGTCAAAGGACATGAACTGAAGTCGGAGGTATAGTAACCGGCGGCAACGCCGCTGCTGCTGCAAAGTTGGCACAATGCAGGCAGAAACTGACCTCCGCAGGTCAAAGAGCGGGGTTCGAGAGAGTGCACTGCCCGAGGCTAGGAGCTGGGCAAAGACGCCATTAGCTTCGGACCGATAATCACCAAGACGAGACGCACACCTGGCCCGGCAACCAACACCACCCGGTGTCCGAACAGGATAAGAGACGCAGAGGCGAAACAATTTTGGATCTCGGCACAGATATCACCTGCAGTCACCCCAGGGTAGAGAATGTAGCTTTGTAAATCCGATTGAAAGCACGGATCTTGAGTGACGCAGGAATCGCCGTTGTAGTTAGAGTGACTGTACGGGCGGAAAACTTCAGGCTTAAATGAGGGGAACTAATACAAGACGGATTTACACGGTCCAGTGTACGGGGCTAAGATGAAAGACATGAAATGCGGTTAATACATAATTAATGGAGGCATCGAGAATGCGTACAGCGACAGAATTTCAACCATGGTCTCACCTATCGAAGGCTCAATGCCGAGTAGCGTATACTGTGCCCACAGAAATCAAGGTATTTTTGAATCGTGTGTGTACCTGGTATAACGCCGAGTCGCGGGCGTAGGGCGGGAAAGTAGAAGACGCGTGGAAACGAGAGCTGAATGAGAGTTGAACGAACCGGGCGCGTTGACTTGGAGGCGTGTCTGGACCTTATCAGGAGGCTGGTACACCGACAGAGACCGTGCTCATCTATTGGGAGTCTCAGATGGCTTTCTGATATCCCGGGAGCAACACGCACCTAGATTCAGCGATAGGGAAAATGAAAAACATTGGGTGATGTAAGACGCGACGTCCACCGAGAATTCGGGCGGCCCGAGAATTGCTTGTGCTTTAAGGCGGTGAGCGCGCGACGTGGTGGCCAGACATGCAGCGTTGTAGGGAACGGTTGCGCCGCGTCGGCGATCAATTACGACGCCGCTGGAAGCACCGGGGGCACCGTTGGGGGGCCATCGCGAGAACAGAAGTCAGACGCGGACGCGTAAAGGTGGTGTAGCGTTGCGTGATAAGAAGTCAAACGCACGTAGGGCGAGCAGAAGGAGGGAGCGCAGCGCGAGAGCTTAATTTAGCACGAGCGCGATAATGGCAGTCTCATCGTGCACAGGACCCGCGGCATTGATAGACGTCGAAATGCAAGACGCGGCGGGATTCCGTCACGCGAACCATGTCCGCGAGCCAAAAAGCCAGCAGTGTCTCCAAATGGACCCCCGCAGATCTCCCTGGCTGCTGGAACGGACGCGGCGCGTCTGGACACGATGTGGCGTGAATCGTGGCGTAAGTGGGTGGCAGGGGGCTAGGATATTGGACCGAATCGGAGCCGCGGGACCGGGTGAAACGCATTGCTGACGCACCTATGGACGGTCGGCTGGATTGTCATTTCGAAAGAGGAGCATCGAGCGGTCCGCCGCATCGGCGCATGGTCACGACGCCGCTGGAAGCGGCCGGAGTGAGGGTAGAGACGAGCGTAAGGACGAAAGAGCAGGCGTGCCACTAATACGAGGAGGAACCAGACGTTGGTGGGTTTTCTACGCGGGAGCATTCGATTGCGCATCTTCGACTCGGTTTAGCCCATCCAGAGACGGCCGCGATCCGACGTGAGGTTGGCCGGAAGTGTGGGCGAGGTGCGTGGGACCTACCGCAGCGTAGAGATTGACATTAGATGAAAAACTGCAGCAGGGGATAACAGAAGGGGAATAGGGAAGGGGAAGAAGAGGGAGGCTTGCGCAAGGTTTGGAGGACGGTGCAGAGGCGACGAGCAGGAAAGCGCCCGCTGATGAAAGCTGGGCGCTACGGAACGAGCGGCAGGCAGGCAAAGATGCAGCGGGACGCGGTACGGCGGTGCGACGGGCAGAGGGCGGCGGGACAACCTGTTCAGCGCGACACTAACGAGCCTGAGTTAGTGTAACGTCTTGTGACAGGAGTGACGGGTGGCGGTGCGCTCTTTTCTTCCACCGACCACCACCACCGATAGCCGGCAAACCGTCATCCTCGTTTTTCCAGCAACATCCCAGAACACTCATTTTCTTTCTATCGGTTTCCTTCAATGCCCACTTTCACCAAGACCGTCTCGAGCCTCACAAAGGCCCACTGGCAGCTGCTATCTGCGGCAGCGACCTTCGGCTTCGACACCGCGGGCAGTACGGACGCCCTCAAAGCACGACTTAAAATGTACATGGAGGCCAATAAGGCCGTTATCATAGCGAAACCCGACTATCACAGGAAGGATAACCAAATAATCCGAGCTGGAATACTGGAAAGATACGCAGAAAGTACTCACAATAACTTCTGCATATCTGTGGGCCAGGGCAGAGAAAGCATTCAAAAGACACTAGAAAGATATTCTAATCTAAGAATATCTTCTGAATGCCTTCAGTGTATTTTGAATAATACCAAGGCCGAGTTATGCAAAAGTTATTGTAAATACTTTTCCAATATCTTTTCCCTATTTTTGGCCTGGGTTATCTGGTTATCCTCCCTGTGTATTCCCCCCTTCACCTGCAGGGAGCGCGGCGAGTGGGCGGCGCGGACGCCGACTCCTTCCGCTTGGGGCGGCATTGACAACGACCATGCGGGCACTCCCTCCCCCCCTGCTACGGCCCACAATACTCCACCTCCCGAGACGACCACTGCTCCGAACGCGGCCGTCCTCCAGCTGCTGCAAAGCTTGGATGTAAATTTCCTCGCGGGATTTTGCCAACCCTTTTCTCTGCGATGTCCATTGTACCATGTGCTGCACACAGACCAGCTCCTTCCGCACGCAAATGAGGCTTGCTGCACATTAACTCATACTTTCCGGCTTTCATCTTCTCCGAATCCTCTCTTCCTATAGCATCAATTCTATTCCCCCCGCACTAATTCCAACTCAGAGTACCCAGTTCAACTTGGAGTACACTACAACTCGGTGGTGAAGGCATCACATCTGCCGTTCACTGTAGTAACAAATTTTATGCTTCTAAGGCGCGGATCTTATGCGGAAGTCGCCCGTTCGACCCGGGCCCGAGTTCTTCTCATACAAGCGATTGTACTGTTTTGGCTCTTGCTCACGCGGAGCCCTGCGCTGCGTACTACGGAGCCTGTGCGCCCGTTCCTCCATTAATCAAGCAATATCATGTCCGAGTATTGCTGGGTTGGAGCCCTGCCACCACGAATGACGCTAAATATACGGAAGCCATGTCAATCGCTCTGCTGACGCGGGGCAGCCCAAAATGTTTACCAACTTGGTAAAGTATCACATGCGACAGATCCGCCGCATATCTCAAAACCTTTATATATCATGTGGAAGTCGCCTGTTCGACCCGGGCGCGAGCTATGATGATTAATCGGTTGGACCTTTTCCTTTGTTTTGATATCCCGCGCTCGACTTGGGAGCTTTGAATTGAGCACGGTGTCACGGGCTCGAAGCCTGTTTCTCTGCTCAGAATCCTGCGGCGAGGGGATATCTCTTGGACAGTACTGGATTGATCACTCTCGAACCACCTATAATCTCAAGGTACTTACACAACTCAAGCACTACGACCAGTCGCTCCTCTCCAACTTCTGAAAATCCCGATAGGATGTGCGCGCTCCACACCACTCGTATGCCTGCGTCTACGTAGAGTGAGCGCGATTTCTGCAGCCTGACTCGTCTCGCTTGTTCAGCCACACCTGGACCCGAGTTATACGAGGTTTGACGGTTCTATTTTTCGTTCTCCCGTGCGCGGCTTTTAAGTTTCAATTGAGCACGGTAGGTGCCAACCTTTTTCGCTAATTGAATTTAAACTGAGTTCACCTCCACGACGATCAGGATGCCTCGGGAGGTGGTCAATCAGCTTTGAAACCACGCGTAATCGCAGGGGACTTACACAGCTCAAGCACTACGACCAGCGTCCCGAATGCGAAGAGGCTCGCACCCGCACACCGTTCGTGTGCAAAGGTGATTCGGCGGGGTCGTCTGTTCGACTCATACTCGGGGCACGTCGAAGGCATTTATTACCAACCTTTTTTCTGCGGTGTGCTCAATCGGAATACTCGCTGCGTAATCCAACCTGTATGGGACGCGCCTTGAACTGGCACTCATCAAGAACTTGAACCAGGGAAAGCTCTGTAACGTCAATTTACCACCGCCTTCCCGATTCTACCTCGTCTCACGCAGTTCAGTTCGAAGTACTCAGCACCTCGGTGGTGAAAGTAGCATATCCGCCGCATTTGAGGTTGAATTGGACTGGACATGATGCGGAAGTAGCCCGTTCGATCCGGGCCGAGTTCTGCGGCGACTGGGTCAATTTTTTTATCCTGTCGCACGGCGGCCGCCCGCGGTATCGATTTTCTGGCCGGCGTATCGGTGATAGATCTGAGCACGAGCTATAACGGTCTTGTTCCGTTGAGGTTCCGCGCGCGGCTTGAAGTTTGAATTGAACACGGTGCATTTGAAACCAATTTCTCTGGTTGAACTAAGGTTTCGGCAAAGTAGTCGCTGGGTGAGTTCAGACTACCTCCCGCGGGGACGGGTTTTCTCGGACAGTGGTCGATCGTCTTGGAATAACCACTCGTAATCGCAAGGTACACAGCTCAAGCACTCCGACCAACGCCCCGGACGCGAAGAGGCCCGCACCTGCATGCACAGTCGTTACGAAAGCGTTCAGCAGGAATCGTTTGTTCGACTCAGACTCGGGGCATAATGGGTTCCTCTCTGCTTTTTAGGCCACGGCTCCGAACCACTCTTAACCTCCTGGTAGCAGGTCAAGCAGGGTATCGACACAACTCAGCTATGGTGCACTTAACTTAGCCACCACCAATTTGTAACAAGGCTTATTACTCCATCAGGAAAAAGCAGATTTTCTATCCTCTTGCCAAAACACTCAGTTTGAGGAGGAGAAACTTTTGGCAAGACAGATTTTCATTGGCAAAAAAACTGAGGGAGTTGAAATTTTTTTGAAGAGCCAAATTGGGACTGTCTACTAAACCCGCCACCTAATGGTCAAACCCTTATGCGACGCACTCTATAACACACCTATGGGACTTTTACTGTGGGAAACACATTTCCGGATGTGTAATTGAGTATCTTGGGTCCCTCTCCTGGCCCAGTTTCTTGGGATGTAACCACTCCAAATTCAGCCAGGCCTACATAAAAGCAGCAGTTTAGAGTTTGCATGGAGAAATGTGGTTAGACAGCTTCTTGTATGTCTACAAGGTACAAAAAAACGGCTCCGGATGGCCACAGAGGCACACGTAAAAAAAAAATGGCCTTCAGCTGATTTGGGACTAGTCACATTGTGGTGGTGGCTAAGTGAAGTGCACCATATTCGTGGAAGGCGTTTAAGTCGCTCCTCTCCAACCTCTGAATATCCCTATGGGATATGAGAAATGGACGCCATTTCTATCCCAAATTCTACCTAGATTGAACGAGATTTCTGCAGCCCCCTTGTCCCCCAGCCATATTTAAGGAACTTGCACCCACAATTGTGCTTACCTGGTTTCAATGAATTCTAGTCGGCGGGGGTGTGTTCGACTCAGACGCGGGGCATGGGCTAAAGAAATTTGATTTTTATCTCCCGACGCAGTCTGTTGCCGAGCAGCGAGTCCGGTTTCCGCTGCGCCCCATGGGACCCGCGAGCAGGAAATTCCTATTGCATGTTGAGTGCATGCGACCATTCTATGGGTTATTCTACGTAGATTAAGTACCTCGTCTCTCATGCTCAGTCACAAGGAACTTCCATATACAAGTGTGTTCACCTGGGCTTAATGAAGCCCCGGACGCGAATCGGCTCGCACCTATCTATCTGATCCGAGGACCTGGGCCAGGTTCTCACATAAGATAGATAGAAATAACTTGAACCATTGTGCAGGCTGAAAGAATGAATGTAGAACACTGTACTCAGACCGAATCACCCCGCTAACTTGGTTAGTAGGCGTAGAAGATGCATAGTGACTAATGAAGGGCACGACATCACTGCTGCACGTACTGGACGCCAATGGGGGGCCGGATGGCCCTTTGTTCACTCTCTATGCAATAACTCGATCCTCAAAGGTTCTTACAGCTAACAGGGATTTCCTTCGATCCAAATCTTATCAATAACGAAAGAACCAACTTTCCCCGTCCACAATATCGAGTATGCCTCGAGAAGTTTGAAATAATAACTATCAGAATGCAAGCGTCCATTTCATTTCTTCGTACAAAAAGGCCTACTTAATAGCGACTCCAACATGAGTTCAGATGTCTATGTCGCTGCTCAGTCCACCGTAATGGTTTGGTTAACGGTCATCTGCGAGTAGAGAGTCTGGGCAGCACCCGCCGTACGAACGTCGTAAATCACGAGATTATAGCCTGATAAAAAATTGAATCCGTGACTCTCTCGTTCACATTGAAAGAATATGCTTACTGCCAATACCAGGAGCGGTAACGGGGCTATTGATAGTAAGCCCACTCGATCCAGGGCTGCTCAAGCTCAGATTTCCAACTGGATACGTATAGTGGTCACCGTCATCGGGGAATACTCGAACCCTACTAGGATGTATCGCGTCCCAGCATCACTATGCACCGATGAGTCGATGATAAGCTCGTGACTCCGGTTTACGACTCACATGCTGTCATAGACCCGGTATTGGATGGTAACTTGAGACCCAGAGGTCACAGTGGCACCAGCGGCGGGCGACAAAAGTTGGCCATCATTGTACTGACGGGCCTGAAGTGACGCAGCGGAGACAACAGAAGCCAGAAGAGAGGTAATGGCAATGCTGAACTTCATACTTGGATGCAAGGCAAGACTTGAAGGGCGGCGCCTGGAGCTTATTTTCTGTTCGCCAACATACTCATATCCCAACTGATAGTCATCCCCGCTGACCTGTCTATATAAATAAGGCAAGGTTGTGTGCTACGAAAAAAGAACTCACGATTCAACCACACTGTTATGCTGTCAACTCCAGAATGGAATTGAATCTGGGGTATTCATTTACTTGATCCCTGTACTTCTCGAATTTCAACTCGATTCTACATTGAGATCCCGGCACACTGGGGGGACAATTTTGGGTCGCCCACAGCCCTCTCGCATGCGCGGGGTAAGGATGCCAGCCTGTGCTGCCATAACTCTCATAGTGCTGCATAGTGCCAAGGCGCCGCTGCATAGTGCTGCATACACTGACTCGGAAAAAGTATTGGATCACGTGCAACATATAAAATATTGGATTTCTGTGCGACTCCCAGCCGATTTCAGGTAGGTCTAAAATTCTGTAAGGGTAGCCATATAAGTGTAGATAACACATGTAAAAACTCGAGACTGTAAGTGAAGAACTGGGGCTTGTGTGTAGAATTTACGAGGCAAGGGTGATCCAATTATTAATCTGTTTATAGGCAGCGGACAGAATTCAAGTCAGAAGAGTCGTTTGACGACCAAATAAAATGCAGAAAGCTTACGAGGTGTTAATAGTCAGTCGAACCACCATTTCCCTTCAACAAGTCCCGGACTCGGTTGGGCATACTGTCGTATAACGTTGCAATAACCTCCGGATCAATGTTTTCCCACTCCTCCTTCAAAGCAAGCCAAAGCTCCTCCCGATTCTTCGGCAATGGATTGCGAGCACGCACCATGCGGTCGAGGTGATCCCACAAATTCTCTATGGGGTTCATATCGGGTGAATTCGGGCACCAGGGGAGGACATCGATGCCTTCCAGATCAAGCCAACCCATCGCGTGACCTGATGTGTGCTTCGGATCGCCGTCCTGCTGGAAATAAATGGTCGCGCGGTCCAGATCGTGCTTGTCGAGAGTGCTGAGGAGGGATTGGGAAAGGATATCGGTGTAAACAAAGCGATCCATGATGCCCTCGATGCGGTGGAGTTCACCGACACCATGCCGGGTGATTCACCCCCACACCATAACACTCCCGCCACCGTGCTTGACCTTCTTTTTGGTGTATCTGGCGTCATTAGCTTCCCCTGGCTTCCTCCAACACCACTCCCGGCCATCAGAACCCAAAATGTTGAATTTGGACTCATCAGAAAATATGACCGCCCGCCAATCCTCCACTGTCCAATAACAATGGCGCTCCCCCCAGTCAACTCGCTTCCTACGGTGACGAGCGGTGAGAAGGGGCTTCGACTGTCGAATGTAGGCCTTAAGCCCCTGTTTTCGGAGTGCTGTGCGGATGGTATCGACATGAATTCCGGGGAAAAACTTCCGTTTCAGGTCGGATGCATTCTTGGCACGCCCAGAAGAGAGCATCCGGAGGGCTTTTCGGATGTCCCGTTCGTCCAATTTGGGGGGACGACCCTTCTTGGCCCCTTTGGACTCGAAATTATGTGTCAAACCATAACACCTGTTGATCCTGGACACCGTGGAGGGGGTGACATTCTCTTTGTCCGCAACGGCCCTATTGGACATTCCTGTGTCCTTCAGTGCGACTATGGCAGCCTTTTGAGCAGCAGTGGTGTCAGACATGATGAGGAAGAAGGTGTATGTGAAGTTAGAGTGTTGTACGACGCGTCGTTGTGGTGGTTCGGATTGAAAACGTGATGTTGCCCAAATGCGGAAAAAGAATTGGATCACATGTGCGCGATGTTGACATCATTCCTCCCCGACGGCGATGGAAAATATTTGTTATATGTACTCTAGTGGTTCAGCAAAGGCATGAAGCTTTGAACCTCGGTGATCCAATACTTTTTCCGAGTCAGTGTAGAGGGGATGTACCTATGAGCACTATGGCACTATGCAGCACTCTCAAGCACTATGCAGCTTCATGTGGTTTTCCTGATGTGTGGTTCAAGATTCAGAGAGTTTCGTTTCAGAAGAGCCTTCGAATGAGAAGCAATTGATTGCCTCCCGCATGTAGCGCTGAAATTGAAGAGAGCCGATCGACACCAGGTGAGGTCTTAACTAGTGCAACGGACGATTTTTCCTCAACCCGTGACAGTCGCGCACTTGAACCACAAGAGCTGAGCTGTATAAGCCAAAAACCTCGGAAGATAATCTAGACTGTACCGGTGAGATGAGGAAAACAAGAACTCGCTGGAAGATTCGGACGCGGGGAATCGAAGCCAGACTCCCACTTTAAACATATCGAGGTGGACGATAGTCACTAGGTAGATGAGCAACGGGCGTGCACAATGCTCCACGTCCGAGCTATTGACTTGCATGCGCACCCGGATAAATGTAACTAAATTTTGAGATGCTCGCCTTCCACATCAAAGATGAGAGTGAGGTCATTGCTGATTCGGACGCTGGGAGTCGAACCCAAGCATAAGTACAACAAGTTGCAAACCATACAGAGCAAGCCTGCACCATGCATCACATCCGAGTTGCTATTCCTGTTCAACAGCAGGCGACGTACATCTCTTTCTATCTGGCTAGATGATTAGGTCAGTTGGAGAAGACGGCCATTCAGACGCATACAATCAAACTCACCTATCTAAGAGCTTCAGGTGTGCATGGTGCACCACACCCGAGTCGGTATATTTGTTTTGTCGCAAGTTGAGGGTCAGTCGAATGAAGCCAGCGGGAAACCAAAAAAGAGAGGACACGCGTCAAGCCTATTGGCACGCCGGGAATCGAACCCAGACTTCCCGCTGGTAAGATAACCAGCCTATCCAAGACCAGCAGCTGTGCACCGTGCACCACATCAAAGTTGGAATCCCTTTTTTTAGCAGGCCAGGAAGAAACACCAACCATGTTACCATTCGGATGCTGAGAGTCGCGCACCAAGCCTTCCCTTTAAAGGTTGCAGGTCTCCGCCAGAGAGGGCGGGTGTGCACCCTGGACCGCGTCCGACTTCACTTACACCCTTGAAAGTGTGGTAAGTACGAGGTTTTAATCCCTTTCATACCTTGCAGTGGAGCTGTTGGAAAACAACACTCTGACTCGGCCACCAATGACTTTACGAGTCAAACGGACACAATGTATAGTTAGTGCTCCCTGTTTCGGACGCAGGTAAGTAAGATACTTTCGATCTAGATCTGCATACTAGAAAATACGAGAGTCACACCGGAATTCAGACATTGAACCCAGGCTTTCGCCCTTGATCCATAAGTCGGGCAGGCATCCACCGTGCACCGAAATATACAGATTCCCCCAGAAATGGGAGTGTAAATGAAGAACAACTGTCTCCTTCAGCATGCGCAGGTGACTCCAGAGCTTGTCCAGAGCTCCGAGTGGCTGAGGTACTTATCCTTACACATAGCTCCCAGTGTTCTGCTGCGATGGTGTAAATATTGAATTGTGATGAATATATTGGTGCACATCAGGGTGCTGGTCGAGTTCCCTGGCTACCATTTGTAGAGGACTCTTTAGCTACAAGTCATGTGCTTAGTTATCATGTGACATAATCATCTTTTATCACAAACCATCGCCTCTGTGCCCTCAAATCTACTTGTCAAGTAACTCCAAGCAGTCTCGTCGAGTACAAGAGGTGAGTGGCAATGTCCAATCGGACACACACATCAAAGATTATCATATTTAGGGCCCACCCAGGTGCAATTTGAACACCCAAGTGTCGAATTGCACATAGGTGGACCTGAAATTTAATTTACTTCTAGTACTTTGGTCCCACTGATTTTGTAACCTAAAATAATAGAATAAAATTATGATTTGGCCGCCATGAAACCCATTCGAAAACCTACGATTTAGATTACACAAAAGTCCAACTAAGATTGAAGACCGAAATTACACTGATGATTATCATATTTTGGGTGACCTGAAACTTTATTTGAAACTAATCCGAGAAATTTCCCATTGGTTCGGCATTTCCCGGACCAATGGGAAATTTTGCGGACTCGTTTCGAATAAAGTTTCAGCTCACCCAAAATATGATAATTGTTGGTGTGATTTTGGTTTTCAATTTCAGTTGGACTTTTGTGTAATCTAAATTGTAGGCTTTCGAATGGGTTTCAGGGCAGCCGAATCATAATTTTATTCTATTACTTTAGGTTACAAAATCAGTGGGACCAAAACTACTAGAAGTAAATCAAGTTCAGGTCCACCGATGTGCAATTCGACACTTGGGTGTTCAAATTGCACCTGGGTGGGCCCCAAATATGATAATCATCGGTATGACAGACCTCTTTGACAACCCCCCCAAATGGGGAATGCCGAGGCCCCTGGCCGATTTCACTTAGTCTCACCTCTAGGTTTTGCATTGTGAGCCCAGATGTTCTCCGTTCACCCCAGGATTTGGTAAGACCCCCCATTGTGAGACATTTTACACGAGCCTAGATACTTGTACTATTATTTTTCTTCACTGAGGCCTTGAACCGCAATTTCCGGCCGTTGCCGCCGGATTTGATTGGTTGATGGCTTCACTTAATAATCGCGACATGACGCGCATCGGTGCCATTTTCTTTCATCCTCCATGTACATCTCGGCTCTCGCTGTATGACAACTATAGCACTCTATTTCACGGCTCGAGCTTCCGACTTCCTTCTCAGCCCCCAGGCTCATCCTCTCTTCTGACGGAGATGAGCTCGGAGAACTTGGCCGACAAACACCTGGAATATGCCTAGCCCCTGAGGTGTAGGTCCCGCAGCATCGAAACGACCGCAAGCAGGGTGTGAACGGGAGGGAACCGCGGTCGTGTCAATCGTAGAGGTGGAGCGGCGGCGAGGACATGTACATACAATTGTTGATAGCTGCTGTTAGCAGTAGTAATTACACAGAAAAGTCATCAGCATATTCAGAAGCAAGGACTGAGAGATCCCGGGGTTGCAGCCGACACTATACACAATGGAGGATGGTTGACCTGAGTCGCGCGGGCGACTGAAAATACCCTCACCGGAGATATGCCCTTATCTATACATCCCGGTTGATCCGAGACCCCCCCCCCCGTGAAAAAGCTCCCGAAGAATGGAGGTTGATGTCACCGATTTTGATGCCACTCACCTCTTGGTCGAATACCTCCGACAGAGCATAGGCGATTCTGCACTACAAGCCTTTGCCCGCATGCCAAGCCATACTTGTTCCGAGACGCGGCACTGTGCACTAGGCAACACCACATAAACACTACACTATTGAATAAGGGCTTACAGCTAAAAAGCCTTTATTCTATCCTTGTTCTTGTATTGTTCATACCTTTGAGCAGGGTTGTTGCCAGCAGGCAACCACTTTGTGCTCCTTATCTCCTGCCAGGGTCATCGGACAATGATTTCCCTTTGCTAGACTCTAACCAAGTCTTACCCTATTTGGTTGAGGCCTGCATGAGGTGAACAGCATTGCCCATCACATTGCCAGCAGGAGATTCCACAAATATAGTGTACAGGGGCTGCCATTGGCGCTCAGGCTTCTGAACTGTATACCTGCAATGTATCCAGATATGTAGACATACTGCGGCTCAGAGCCTGGGTAATAGTGGAAATGGTTGCTGATGGAATCGGGCAAATAGGAAATGTGGCTTCAGGATGTGGCATAGCTCATGAAGTTGCGTCATTGGGGTGGCTTCATACAATAGCCGACCATTCGCTTATAAGGTACAAGGTGATCGATCAAGGCCAGAAGGGCAGTTGGATGTCACCAAGTATAAAATTGAAGCACTGTTGGAGGTATTTAATTAAGCTTAGTTTAAATTTATAAATGCACCCAGTAACTGCATTAGGGCTGCTGGTAATGGACAAGTATTCAGAGTCTCTGAAGTATATGAGAAGACATCAAATGGCCATCGCAAACTGCAAAAAAAACAGGCCAGTGAAGGGAACTTTACTAAAGCCGCCCATCAATATTTCATAGTAGACTAAGGTACTTAAGTCCCTCAACATTGTGTCTGTGTTGTTGGCACGTGACTAATTCGCGTTCCTGTGAGTGCCTACTAAGTACAAACACAACGTCGGTTTCGATTATTTTATGGTGGCAAGCAGAATCCAGCTCTGTCTTGAGTTTTGATACCATGCATATTGGAGGCACAAATTGCAGAGCTAGCAGCCAACAAAAAATCCGCAGGATTTCCGTTTGACTTGATAACATTATTGTCGTATGTGCCCCTCGAGGCCCCAATGTGATCATATATGCCGTCATGCCAGATTCCTGTGCAGCTATCCGACACTTCAATATCGACATCTTACCCCCGCGGCTTGTGATAGCATTACACAACAACCGTTGCATCGATTTTTCGAGGGATTTATGCAGCTATTGGCCATCAACAATGTGGGTCCACTTGCAAGACGGCGACGGTGAGTTATATTTTTTTCGATTCGAGACCTAAACTAATATTACAAAGAGTAAGGGGATCGACAAGGATTTTGAATGCAACAGCGGTGATTTCGGATAGTGTTGAAATGCGGAAAGACTGATATGATTCCTCACATGTATGTACGGTGGGATTCCGCTGGTTTTTTCTTGGATTTTTCTCGTAACCAATACATCCGATTGAACATTACATGCGAAGAGATGGGACAAGCAGCCAACGCGCGGTTATATTTAAACAGTGGGGTAAGGTTCAAAATTTATTCAAACACCCGGCACGCTGGCCTTCGCAGCGATAATAATGAGTAAATAAAAGTCAAAAAAATACAAAGGAATGAGGGACCAAAGCCAGAGGCCACAAGGAGTGTAGGTGAAAGGGGCTAGTGTCGCGCGAAAAACTAGGATGTCCCAAATCGCGAAGTGATCCAAGATTGTTAGCGGTTTGCAACATCGGCTGGCCTGCTGTTGTTTGATTCAAGACCAGATTCAAGTGAGGTTGGGGTCATAATGAATAATGCAGTATTGTGGGATATCATACCAGACCTTCCGGGAATATTCCGAGGATTGTAGTGAAGAGTGTGCACATATGGGCTGCTTGAAGATATTTGGCCTTTGTTTGGTTGGGGCCTAGCCGGATTTGATGGATCAAAGATCAAGCCGAATCGGCATCTCAGCTCGGGGCAAATCCTTCCAAATTCGAAGGCATGGATGCATCCCACCCCAGAATGGGTTACATATAATGCATGCACATCTGAGCTACGGACGTGGATGCCATTTAAAGGCAGATAAGGCTTGTTAGCGGGATGAGCATGACATTCGGGTGCCTTTTCAATATATGCATGTACACGGTTGCAGTGTCTGGAGGGCCGACTGGGCAACAATAGCAGTTCATCGAGGCTACGAAGCACAAGACGTGGGCCTACCAACTGGGAGCATTGAAAGATTCTGACCATGCTGGGTTCTGATGGAACATATCATCAGGGAACAGGCGCGATGGATACTTCATAATGACATTTTTGACTATGCACCGAAGGGATCTCCACATCACTGGTAAAAAAAAAAAGGGCAGAGAATGTTCAGAGAATCAGAGATTATGCGGCAAGGCACTCATTCACCAGACTTTTACTCAACATGTATGGGGAATCTGGTAGACTTGACCAAGGGCAGTGGTGGACACATAGAGCCAAGCAGCCAATACACAGCCCGAGATCCGTGGTTATTCCAAGATGTACCCCAGCTGGAAACAGGGTCAAGACTCACCCACGGATTCCTAGCAGCTTCATAGAAGGGATATGAATGTACCTGGGCCAGTTGGACCACTTCTGGGTGCCATTGTTGGGAACCCGATATTTGTTTCATCGGCATCATGAAAATTGGCAATTTGCACTCATCCTTCGCTCACCGTACTCCTCCTCTGCTGCCTGCGCTGATATATCCATTCTATCCCAGCTTCGGACCAACTTTTCCTGCCTCAACGCCCACAGGTTCCGTTGCCAGCTTGCTCCCTCCCCAGCCTGTGATGTGTGTGGTGCCGCAAAGGAGACACGTGCACATTTCCTCCTCCACTGCCCAGCTTGGAAACAGCTTCACCCGCCCCTCCAACTTGCATTGTATAATGCCGGTATCCTAGGCGCTGTCGACATCCGCACGCTTCTGAACCACCTGAAGTTACTAAAACCGGTCATCAACTTTATTCGCAAACAGACCGGTTCAGCTGAGTTTCTGTCTCGCTTCCCTTCTCCCCTCTCTTCCTTGTTTGGATACCTTACTAAACTGATCAAGTTCCTGGGTGTTCTTATTTTGCTTATTCAGGAAATAAATCATGAGGACCGTCCATCAACAGTGGCTAACTTTCGATCACTTAGCCGGAATTTCCCGAAACTTGGTAGAAACCGACATTTTACATGTTCCGAGTATAAAATTTAGGATATGACCGTGTGCTTCAGGGATATAAGCTAAATTCCCAGCTTCCCCATCTGCCCAGCTAGGTGGCAGCATATAGTAACTTAAGCTTTTGATTTTTTTAATCCACTCGAGATATGTAAACAGGTTGAGAACCCAAGCGGTCATTGTGCACTCATGAACAGGTTGAATTTCTCCAAGTTTGAATCTTAATTGGCGCTGCGAAACATATTTATCTCGTGGGATTCCGCTGATAGCCTTGCATTCGGCCATTCGGAATTGTGGGCGTAGAAGAAGTTAGCAAACCACGGATCTGGGGATTTTGGCTTGTCAAAGATCATGTGAAGCTTGCTCGGACCCTCCACACTACAACATGCGAGGTGCGAACTTTCTGTTGTAGCATCTGTTTATCAGAGACCACCTCTACGTGCGCTTCCGACATTCGCTGATCCACCAGGGGCAAAGGCCAAGGCACCTGAAAGACAGGTGCCTTGACAAGAAGTACTCCACATGTGTTTGGCAGATGGGAACAACCCAGATAAAAGCAAATAGGAAGACAAAGGGGGGGCTTTGTTGGGCCCCTGCGAGGCGACAAAGCCTCCCTTTGTCTATCCTAAGGTGCATTAATGCCTGCCAAACACATGCCCTAAGACCTCTTGTCAAGGCACCTGTCTTTCAGGTGCCCTAGGCTTTGCCCCCAGTGTGAGTTTCAGATTTGATGGGCTCTGTTGAAATGTTGAACGTAGTATAGAGCTGGATTACAAAGGAGTTAAGGGTCCAATTTTTAATGAGCTTTGCTACTGGGGTCACCAGTTTGTCTCTTAGTCTTATTCTGAACAAGTACACACGACAAGCTCTGAGTATCAATTGCAGTGCATAACACGAAGCATAGCCGATTTAATGTAATTGAGCTTGGCAGCTAACCATGCATCAGATGAATTGCCCACATTTGTACTCGAAATCAACGAGGCTCTCAGTGGCATTACAAATCACACCAAATGAGGCTGGTCAAAGCGATATACTTTCAAGTGACATATATGGAAGTAGCAAAGGTTAGGGTCAGAAGAGCGGAAGGTCGAAAAAAAGAGGCCTACCCCGCCGAGTGGCCGTCATAGGACTGCAAAATATTGGGACAGTGCATGAGCCTAAGCCCATACAAACCGTAGGCTCACTCTGAATGACAGGGGTCGCCGTGCTATGGAGTGCTCCCATGACCCACACACCCAGGGAGATGAAGGGGCATATGCCATCAAGGTAAGCATGAATTTCAGGGAAGTTCAGCAGTCGTATTTATTATACCGCGGGACGCGGGCACGGACCAGGAAGCAACCAGGAAGTGTTTGCATCTGTTGCAAGTCAAGATCTGTTGCTGACGCACTGACACGTCACGTTATCTTGAGCATTCTCCGAACCCATGATGGGCTACGGCGGCCATGCATTGTGTTACTGTGTAGGCCAGCCGCCAGTAAACTCAGTTACTTTCCCGGACTATAACTGCTTAGATCAACCACTGCCCGCATAACAAGTTGATTTCCCCGCTGGGTGCCGGCGGCGACCAATGCACAACCAAACGACTTGGTAGAAGTCTTCGACATACTTTGGCCTCTGACACCCCCTTTCTCCCTACTCTGACCGGAAACTTTCGACTTCAATTATCTCCGCGAACGCAACTGCAGTGCATGCCCCTCATCCAAAGCTCTCGCTGATCCTTCAGGTGGGGTATTCGTAAGTTGAGCGAGCTTGTAATACTGGCCGCACATTAATTTATTCATTAAAAGCCAAAACGAACCACCGTATGGTTCAGATTATTCTCAACAACATATCGGCTGCTATTGTCAGCGACTGGGTACCGGGCTGAACTAGGTCGTGGGCCACTTGCAGAATACAAGGTGTTATGATGTAGAATCCTGAGATATGGTGACTATGGGATGGAATACGACTATGAGGACACCGTATGTCAAATTTGGAGGCAAAGTGCCGCGGCGATCAAAAGCTGTGGGAGGTTTTTCATCAAGATGACGGCGTGTGAACACCATTTCTTATCTCCGAACGGCCTTCCGGCTTGTCTTTTGCTTATTTCTCCGCCAATTCTTCACCGATTCCCAAGATTCGGGGGTCGTGTTCATCCCCTGGCTCCGGCGGATGACTTAGGCCTCTGAAACATTCCACAATGCCTTTCCTTTGTATCCTGGACTCATCAAGAACGTCTCGACCTGAGCCCGAGCGGCACAATCGGGCCACCTCTATAGCAATCGACCGGCCTTTGCTATGGACCCGGAACTTGGTAGTTATATTCGAAACAAATTATTAGGTATCCTCCCGCATTGATTTGGCCTTTAATCATGCAATTCCACGTTCATGGTGGGCTACTACCCCAAACTGCCCAATTTTATTCGCAGATATGGATGGATTTTTTTGAGGGGTTATAGGTATGCTGGGGACATCTTTTGTGATCAGGTGTGTTCTAATACTCCTATCAAGTCATTCAGGCCTTAATTTGGGGCATCATTACCCTCTGTGATTTATAGCACCAGCCATTTAGTCCGGACTGCAATCTCACGCGCCCTCCACGCCGAGAAAGGCAAAAGGCTATGGTCCCCATACACCTTAGATTCACGGTTTGACTGTACACAATGATTTATTTTGATCCATTGAACAATTTGACATACGCTGGGGTGAATAGTACGGGTGCGAACAAACGATTGGGCTGGGTGGCCCACTAGGCCGTTTTTGCTATTTTGGGATGCTGCCGAAAGAAAAATCCGGTAGGGCAGGAAACCATCGCCTAAATTCGCGAAAAATATCTCAGCTCACTCACAGGATGCATACCTTAGTTCCAAAGGCAAAATCCCGGTATCCACCTCATTTTATGTGCGGAATTGAGGCAAAAAAATGCTAAGGTGGCCCGGTACCCAGTCTCGGATAATACATATCATGCCATGCTTTCATCTCCCCAATCTCAAAATGGATTGCATTTGAATTTTAAATGCACCTTCAAGCTCCAAGTTGGCTTTTGGGGAGTGGCTAGACAGGGGCAGACTCTGTTGAATGTTCACTGGCAGTGTTTGGGCAGCGTGCTCGGTGTTCTGGACGCGAGACAGCGTGAGACTGGCGAACGGCGATCAAAATGTCCATCTGGGGTCAGCCAATGAGGTTAGAGGCAGATCCATCATCTGGGCGTTGAATTGACTTCCCCGGCGTTTCATCGGAGCGTCTCGAATGTGGGCCTAACTTGATGAGACAACGGCGAGGAAGCTAAGGGTTTTTTTTTTTTGCAGTTCATACGTAGCATAGAGAGGGGCAGAGCGCGAAAGGTCGGAGGATCCGTTTGTGTGAAAGACTGAAAGATGTGTGCTTCTCTCCTGCTCGAGCCCTCTACGCCCCCATAAAGCTTTCCCGGAAGTCTCTGGAACCGTTGCATATTCCTCTCCAAGCGGCGCGCCAAACTGCGGGGCTTATGCACATCCCTAACTTGTACATTCTCGGCATCGAACGGTTCCTCTCTAGTTCGATTGGTCTAATTGGATCCCATCAATCTAGGCTGCCGACGATGATCTCCGGCTGTGCGGTTGGCGGTGATGCCGCAGTAACTGCCTAACGGCTCACTGTTCTCCAGCCACAGTCAGGCCCAGGGCTCGCCTTTATCACCTCTAAATATGAAACAGAGGATACCTCTTTTCTGTGTCAACACTGACGGTCAAACAACCCAATTAAGGAGTGATTTCTTCTGACAAGAGCATCCAAGCATCCGAAATGAGGCTCAGAAAGGCTAAGGATATTGCACCTATAAATCTGTACCACTATATCTGCAGGACACCCGGCAAAAAAAGTGTTTTCAATTCAAACTCCGCTCGCAAGCACTCAAAGTACGAAGCAATACCTTGAGAAAAGGCACGTAGTCGCACTACCTCAAATCTTATTGCCTCACACTGACCCCTCTGAGCCTTCTGCTATCATTGATAGGGTAAGATTTTTTTTGTATGGCATCGGAGAGGTTGTATTGCCAGGTTGAACCTGGGTTGAACTGGCCGTTTGATGGCGAGAACTCAAAAAAGGGGCGGGGGAATGGAGGTATATTTTCTGATGTTTGGCTTTCTGCCAAAGTCTTAGCTTGTTCAATCCTCGAAGCACGCTGGCTGGCTGAGCTGGGAAGCACCGGGGAGGCCCGCTTGTACTCGCTGCGGCATATGTCCAGCAACCGTGCCGAAATCACGTGCGTTCCTTCCGGGGAAATCTAATTAGATCGGTTCCTCTCTGTGTTCGGACAGCCTGAGCCAATGACAGCGCATGACTTCCCAGCACCCCAGATCTCCCCATATCCCCCTTCAAGTTCTAAATCCTCGTTTCATGCCCGGTCTCAGTGAGGACAATAAGAACAACTCGCAACAGACCGTCCTCCATTCCTTCCTTCTCTGTTACGCGCATGTCCCAGTCGGGACTCCCTCCCGCCCTCCAGAGGCCAGTCGAGGTCTCGGCGTACGTCTTCGCTGGCTGCATGGAGTGTGTGGTCCTTTGCGTCTTTTTGGTTCATTCATTTTGACCAGATGGTGGCGTAGGTCTTCATTTGGGACATTTTAAACAATCTGCGAAGTGATTATGCGTTGCTCTTCAACCAAAATTTCCACGTGGCATGCTTGGTGTATGTGGTGTCCAGGTAAAAACATACTGCATCATACAACGTCTACGCCAACTAACGCGAGAATAAACAGAATTGGATCATTGATGTACGTCCTCGGATACACAATATTCTCGTGTGAGCATGTACCATCACCATTTAGGGACACACTAATATGTTGCGATCCAGCATATCCGCTCCAGGCGTGCAACAGCGCGTTCGGCGCATTCGGCGCGTTTTACTCAATCGGCGCCTCTGCGTCTGCCTTCCTCTTCTTTTTCCGTGTGCGCGCCATATACAGAGGCAATCGCCTCGTCACCGCAATATTCGGATTTCTATGGCTCGCAGTACTCGGGTCTTCCCTAACTATCCCATTCGGCGTGAGCACTGTCAAATTAGGGGACCCCTCAGAATGCATCATCGCGCGTGTGGAGGTTTATGTCGGGACGTCGGGGATCATTATAGCGGTGCACGACACGCTTGTCTTCTTGGCGATCTCGTACCGGCTCGTGTCCGATTTCGGACAGATGCAGCAGCAGACTTGGGGCATGCAGTTGAAGATGCTGTTCAGTGGTGCCCACCTGCCGGCTTTCTCGAAGGTGCTTTTTGCAGCTGGGCAGATGTATTACATGTGCGTTGTTAAAGTACCCTCACCCGGCGGCGACACTGACCCTTGCGCTCTGCTCCCCAGGATTACGGTAGTCACCAACGTTCTCGCGACACTGTTGGTGTACATTCCAACTGTCAGCCCCGTGTACCACGGGCTGCTGTCCGTCCCGAACATGACACTGACCAGCATTATGGCCTGCCGCGTCTACCGCAACACGAAACTCGGTATAATATGCGGAAGTAGGGACTCTCCTTACCGACACTCAATGACGTTGGGCCGAACGGGAACCTCACTATCCCACTCAGCGTCGTGCAGTTGGCCGCAGAGCACAACCGGATGACGGGCTCCGCCTTCTCGGAGGGCGATGTTGATGATCCCGATTTCACGGGCCACAAAAGCGGGGCGCTTGGCACGTCTTCTAAAGCGGACAATTCGAGCTTCTCCTCGAGAGTGCACCAGGATACTGGTGCTGTCCCTTGATTTAACTGTCACTTACAATAACTACCCTTGTAGATTTTCTGTATTGCTATAATCTCTAACCCTCGTTTATAGTACATCCGTATATATATACTATATTTCGATGTCACAAGCACACAGTTCAAGTGAAACAGAAGAAGACATGAAAGACTCAGTGGGGGACGGTCTGTCTCTGCGCAGTAAATTGTCCATGGGAGGGACTATTGGAACAGCGTAGTTGGATGGGCGGTTTCTTCTTACCACGCAAACTTACACACATATTTTGAGCAAGAAGAGAGGAGGAAAGGGTCTCCGCAGTTTGGCATTTTATCGGTCCCTCCCAAAGCCGTTCAACAGAATTCACCCGTTCGATTCGGGCCCGAACCATAATGCATTTATTTGATGGAGTGTTTTTTCTTCTCCAAATCCTTGCCAAGCTGGACCACCGATTTTCCAGCGGGAAGTGGAATTGGGAGGTCGTGGTTGAGTGGCTTTGAGGGGCGCCGAGGATTTATGTATTGAACCAAAGTCATTATTGAAATGAGAGGTCAAGCGAAGGTGGTTGAAACTTTTGTTACAGAAGTTGCCTAAGGGAGGGTAAAGGGTAAGAAAGGCTTAGTGGTGGATGGTCCGCATCTGTGCAGTATTGCTCTGGTGTCATGAATGCAGCAGAATTCGCCTGTTCGATTCGGGCCCGAGCCACCGCTTTGGACGTACTTACATTTTTCCATCGGCAAACCGGATTGATCCGCATCACACAATAGCAACCACACATGGCCAAAGGAAAAACGCCTCTTCGTTTTTCCTTTCTACCACGACCTCGAGATTGGCTCGGGAGGTGGACGGCGGCTGCGTTGTCTTAATTATGTCGCCTATGGCGGCCGGTCGAAGAACACCTGCGACCAAGCTGTGCAATGCGCGGCGTACGAGGAGCAGGCTGCAGCCTGCCTGTCTCTATCGGCGCCAGGCTTCCCTTTGCAAGAGTGCATCGGGCTGGGCGGTAGCCGTGCTGCTCAAGCGGTGCGGCGTCCCTCCTTGCCGGGCTCCGGTCCGCATTATACCATACGAACTTGAGTGTTCGTCAGACCAACGAAGGAACGCAAGACGTGGCGTACGAGGAGACGCGGGGGTTGGTCGGCCCTTCCTCTGCGTCTCTATTGGCGCCCGAAGCCCCAGCGCACCGGGAATGAAAACATCCCCGCGCCGTGTCGCCTTGCTTCGTCCCTCGTCTGGGAATACTTCTGGCGTCGAGCGCCCTAGTAGTACCACGATCAACATGTTGTTGACAGAAGGTGGCGAAAGCCGCGTATGCTGACCGTTGGTCGGTGGATAATACACTCAACATTGTTGAGATCGGGCGGATAAAAACCGTGTATGCGTACCGTTCGGCGGGTAATGACCTTGAACTGCGTTGCGAGGTGTGGCGTACGAGGAGTAGCGGAGTCATCTCCCTGTCTCTATCGGCGCCGAGCTCTGTGTGCTCGACGAGTACAGTGGGAGCCTTGCTGCCTGCGGCGCGGCTTCGTCCTTTGGCCGGGCCCCGGCCCCGCCTCGCAATCGCATGCGAATAAATGTTCCAATACTCCATCGGATGAACGTACGACGGGGCGTACGAGGTGAGGTGATGCGGAGTCGGCCGAAGGCCTTCGTCACTTCTCTACCGGCGCCGGGCGCGGAATGACATTATCATCCTGCGTCACTTTGGCGTGCGCCGTTGGGGTCAAGACTATACAAAGAGAAATCGTTTCAACGCGGAAAGCTGCTCAATTATGCTGACCGTTTGGTCGGCCGAGAAATCGAACCGATTCGATATTATTTTGATTGAACGATGCCAGGATGAGAGGAAGAACCTCTATAAGATCTCAGCGCGTGCCGTCCTACGTTCGGTCTTCCCGATCACTCGTATGGGTCGGTCGCGCGTCTACAATTTTTGGAACCCCCTTCCTCTTCGGAGGATTTCCTCACAGATGGAATTTGGCGCGTGGTAAGCCATTCATTGTGATGCGCAGACATTGTTTTCGCCCTGACATGTCGCTCTTTAGCCCCCGTTTTTTTTTGTCTCGGCATAAGCGCATTTTTGTCTTCTCGCCCTAAGCGCATTTAAATTCTGACAGGAAGTCCAGAGAATCTCGGCGTATTCAATGCTAGCGCTAGATTTGGTGTATACCCTCGTCCTCCCGCAATGTGAATCTAAAACAGCCTTCATTTCAAGCACAATCATCCGGGTTTGCTGGCATGGATCTGGCTGTCAGCTGGCGATTATAGCTGGCGGTACGTCCTATCTACCCTCGGTCGCCGAAAGAAGTTCGCTGATTCTTCCTTTCTTCTTCTAAGTAGCCCAGATGTAGCTGTATTTGTGGTTAGCATCGCCAAGTCCCCTGCCTCTTCGGACCGGTGTTTATCCACAGGACGTATCCGTCGTCCTGTTTTGAGCGTATCACCACACACGGGTTCTGCCTGTGCCCTTTCCTCGGCCGCAACTGAATGCTCAACCCTCAGCAGATCCAAGCAGTTGAATGCCACGAATATACCGACATTCGTTCCCGTGCGTAAACGCACAATAACTAGGAAGTAAGTCCTAAACTCTGGTGCTCATTAAATTTCCATTCGTAGGATCGGCGTGGCAATTCCGCATCAGTGCGGCATGTCTCGATCGACGAAATTGGTTCGTAGAAAGCATATATATCATTGGAATAATTGAGAACTATCATTGCCGTTTGAAACCAGCAGATATGTATTAAATGTTTCAATGAACTTGGGGCCCGGGGGTGAACGTTGAACGTTGAACTTGAACGTTGAGCCGGTTCGGACCGATGAGCCGACGATAGATTGATTTCCTGATCGGTCCTGGATTCCTGATCATGTCGACGTATGCCTCTCACCGCCAGTCAGCGACTCACCCGCTCACTCGGTCAGCGACTCTCCTCCGCTCTCTCTCGCCGCAGGACGGGGGTGTCGGCAGAAACGCTCCTTCCCATCGAAATATGGGACTGTGTTTTCCACGAACTTCCCGACGGTCCTCTCCTGAAGATCTCCACGATCTGCAGAGTTTTTAACAGCCTCTGCATGCCAATATACCTCATCCGCAAAGGAATACCCCCCGAATCTCTTGCGGCCGGGGATCTGGCTATCCCCTCCAGCCTTAGTGCAGCTTTACAGTTGTCCCTCTATACCCCTCCGATCGAGTGCCTCTCCTGTCAATTCTTGACTTATAAGGTCCCTGAAAACTTGGCGTCTCTACGGAATCTAATACGCGGATCTCCATCTATTCGAAGGCTGGAGCTGATATTCAACGAGGACTTGGCCCTTTCTCATCTAAGCGGCGCTATGGTGACGCCGTTTCCCCGCCAAATCGTACCGAATCTCTTCCGCGACATCGTATACGCGATGGCGCAAAGATTCGCCGGCCCAGTGGTGGTCGTGGGCTGGCAGGACATCTTTACCTGTCGGTCTCGCGACATACGCAGCTGGAAAATCCACCAGTTCCATTTCTGCGGGGGGCTTAGGAATTATATCCGCCGCCCTTTCGGAAAACGCTGTCCCAGCCACACGACCATCCGCCTTCACGACGGCGCATCCGCCGACGTGCGCCCCATCAGCTCCATAAGCTCCGTTCATGTCTACGACATCCCATCGATTACACGGCGCACCAGCGCATCATCCACCTTAATCGTGCTGAATCACCAGTACATCACGTCTCTCGTCCTCGGGTACGCCAAGGACAGCTTGCGGCACTCCATCCGGGGCGCCGAGCTGACGGTTGTCCTCCCGTGCATCACCCTTCCGGCCCTCTACTCGATCACGCTGAACACCGACGCCATCGACCCTGCCGTCCTCTCCCAATTTTTGGCGCGGCACAAATCACTGATGTCTTTAGAGTACCGCGCGGTGCGTACCCCCGCGCCTGCGGTCCCCCTTATCACCCCGACGCTCGCCCTCCCCTTGCTCACGCGTGTCAGTTCCCCGGACCCGGCGAACATCCTCCGCCTCCTCGACGCGCTCGACACTTCCCCGCGCCTATCAAACGTCCGCTTCACCTTCGACCGCGGGGCCCCCAGTACCACCGCCCTCTTCCGCCGCCTCGCACAGCGCTCCGCGGACGCGCCGCTGCATCTGCAGCTCGTGCTTGCGGCGGATGGCAGCGCGGTGCCGCTGACCGCCGGCGAGCGCAATGCCGCCGCGTCACTCGCGTGCGTGCGGTCCGTGCACCTGAGCTGCCCGCAGTGGGAGGCGGCCCAAAATATGCTCCCGTGGCTCGCGCTCCTGCCGCGCCTCGAGCAGGTCGACCTTGCTTCACTAATGGCCTCAGCGGGAGAGGAGGATAAAACGCGGTTCACCCAGGAGGTGAGCGCGGCGCTCGCGCCGGCGGTGGAGGTGTTGGTATAGATGTCTCGAATATGTAATTGGGCTCTTCAGTTGTATTGTAATTATTGTTGGGTGGATGGAACCGGATAGCATATAGTGCGTATGTATACATTCTTTGATTTTATGATCTCCCTTTTGCAGTCCCGTTCGTCACCGCCGCCGTAAACCGTCCCAACGTCACGCGAAACGACGAATCACTCCTTAATTGTCCCCAAACCTGCTCTCCAGCAACTTCCTTAGGGCTTCGCGCTGCGTATAGTCAGCACTATGCGTGATGATATCTTCAACCTGGCTCCGCATATTATAGCACGGATTGGCATCCTGGATGCACTCAGCCAATGTCCAGAGTACGGCGTCGTTGGTCTTGTAGCGGAAGCCCTTGACGCAGGCCGCCAAGAGCGCTCGGGCGCCTTTGTGCCATTGTTCGCGGAACGAAATCTGTTGAATGTGGTTGGGAATTAGCTGAAATGTTAATTTACAGGTGAGGGGTGCGGACCCATGCTTTGAACGTATCGGGGGACAGCGATTCCATGGCCGCAAGGACGTCCAGTCCCATGCTTTGGCGCGCTGCTTCAGCCGCCAAGTCTGCATGATCGTGCCGGACGGCGTATTCAAGCACTTGGAGCGGATACTGCTTCACGGACTCCCTTTTTGGACTCGTCAGCTCTCGAGAATTACATTCGACGCAAGTGTACTTCATTTTCATGCGGCAAATATTCAGGGCGGAATACACCCAGTATTTCTCGGCCGCCTCGGCCACGCCGGCGCAGGTGGTAAAATCGACGTCGTGGAGATTAGGCGGTAGTTGGCGGTGCATGTATTGGAACAGTAGCTCCAGAACCGCAGCAGTTTCTGAGAGCGGGACCACTGCATCGACGTCGTCGCCATGTGTTGCGTTTTCCGCATCTGCGAAGATGTCGGAATGGACTTCGAGGTTCTTGCGGTGCACTTTGAAGAGCACGCCGTCGGACGACGCGATTGTGATGTCGGCATCGGGGGCGCAGACTGGGAGGGCGGCGTCAGCCTGGGCTCGAAACAGTGCGAAGGGGTACTTGCAGCGCTCGGATATCTGAGGTGGAGCCATGAGGGTCTGGGGTAAGTGGGAGGTTGCTAGAGGCGCTCTAAATATTAGGGTCTCGGCAGGGACATCGCGAGGCGGGAGAAGTCAGGGAAATCTTAACGTAAGATCTGATGTCTAGCGAGGACGGAAAGGAGTCGATGGGAACATCTCCGATCGATTCGGAAACGTTAACTGACGGATGCCGAGTCGGCGGCACGCCGGCAAGTTGAAGGCGTTGTGAAGGTGTGCAGTTAATGTTCCACTTGCTCAACGAACTCAGCCAAGACTCAGTGTCATCTGCTGTAAGGACCAGTGAATAAAATGATGATTTTTTTTCTTTTTTAAGAGAGGAACAACTGTTTAAAGGTTCCTATTTATGAGGGTCCGAATGCACATTTAACAATGCCGCAACTTTTTTTTTGTTCCCGCAACTTTTTTTCGTGTTTTCGTGCTAATGCCGCAATTTATGAACTCATGCTCGTGTAACCAGCAAATGAGGGTGTATTAAATGAATGTGAACATGTGTAAGTAATGAGCGAAAATTCCGACACTGGGTGTCGTGAATTAACCGGTTGGAGGCCGCACTAGCCTGTAGGGAGAAAAGTGAGGGAGAATTCCCTGAGAGTAGGAGTCTCGCGACGCATTCGCGAAGCTGGAGTCCCCAGAGCTAGGCGCGAGACTCACCCGTTGCTTAGCGCACGCGTGGCATCATGATGCGAAGGATGTTCGCATCCAATTGCGGTTCGGCCCGCATATATGGGGCTATGATTTGGGCGTGACGGCGGAGGTATATAGAGAACGCGTCGGAGGCCCAACGGCCCTTCGCCTTCATGACGTCCAACGGAATGCCACGGAGCAAGTATTCCAAAGTGGACCCGATCCGTATGCCGTGAACGTGGATGAAGTCGACGACAGCGGCCTTGAACGCCTTGGTTAGGCGCTTCTTGAACTCCGACTTCGTAAGCGGCCGTGTACTTGACTTGTGCCGGTATGAGAAGAGGGCGGCATTAGGAGATGGCTTGTTGATGGATAAATGATTAGCGAGGGCGGCTTTCGGGTCTGTGGGCCCGTCTTGCCTCGCCCAGTAGACATTTTCGCCCTGAGGGGCGGACTTCGTTCGAGGTAGGAAGAAGTTTGTCTGCTCGAAGCCATTGCGATCGACCACGTCATTTATATTGGAGGGCTTGACGTGAACGGCGGGATCGAAGGATGTAAGTGTCTTGACAGTGAACTTGCCTCCCCGCGAACTTGAAGTTGACCAATAAAGAGTTGTGAGGCAACTCCATACAGCGGCGTCCAGGGGCTGAGTGAGGTCGAAATGAGGGCGGAGTTGGCAGAGGATCTCCGTTGTATACGGCATCCGTGCCTGTCGCTTCGACGAAGCCGGTGTCAAACGCTCGGCGCCCTTGAGGAGGGCCGTTAACTCTGGCTGGTTCATCAGCCAAAGGACGCCGTGGATCAGATGCCATGTTCGAACCCCGGAGCCGTAGTTGGAGATGGTGGAACCTGAAAGGAACCCCGCAAGGGTGGATATATAGCCGGCGATCAGAGTAGCGCTCGCGGGCGCGCGCGAAATCTCGGGAACACCCTTTGAATCACAGTATACGTGGAAAGAGAGCAGGCTGGAGCCGTAGACTTCGGCTGTTCCTTCCGCCCATGCGTGCGAAAGTACGTTAATGATAAGGGCGAGGTCGCCACCGCCGGGTGGAGGGTGGAAGACCCGAACCGTGTGACGTGCGTCCCCCGGCGAACGGCTGCCAAAGGGTGAGGCGCTCCCTGGCCAAACAATGGGGTCGAAGCGGGGAAAGCTTGGGTACTAGACATCGCCGATATGGATGCGGACGCCGAGCCTCATGACCAGTTCCACCAGTTGAGCTGGTCTCCGAAGAGCTCGTTGGCGCGGGCATCAAGGACCGAATTTGATGCGGCACGACACTCTCTCTCGCGGGAGGAGATTGCTGGTGCAGGTGCACGACGTCTGACTGCGTTCTCCGCGTGAGTCCAAGGGGCATCGTAGTCAACGACGAGATTTGTGAGGGCAGGAGGGATGTTGACAGGCGGTAAGAGGAGGGGTCTGGGCGGATATTTGCCGCGTGATGGAGGGTCGGCGGGATTAGAATGAGTAGAGACATATCTTGTGGGGATAAATTTTAATGTACAACGAGAGACATTGAATGAACCTACCGCGAGTGGATGAAGTGGCTAGTGTCTGCGAGGAACGCATGGATGCGCCGGAAAACTCCGTTGGTTTCGGGGTTGCGGCTGCGGTGATTCCCAGCCTTCAACAACGCCTGTATTGTCTCCGAAAAGTTTGAAATGTGACGAATCGGGCGCGCTGGTTGCGTTAACTGTGGTGTAAACAAGTAATTCGAAACCCACGGCTTCAGCCCAGCCGATGTCACGGTTTGCGCCGTCCCACCGGGGAAGAAGCCGCCATGCACGCCAGCGCCCGTTGAGGACAATCGCAATCCCGGTGCCTGAACTGGCGTCTGAGAATGCACCGCAGTCGTGGAGCTCACATGGACCAGGGATGGGACGGGGAAGTATGGGGCGGGAGAGCATTGACCCCCACCAACGCAAGTCGTCTGCGGTGCCGGCAGGTGGGGTACGTGGCTTGTGAGGGCTGTCGTGAAAAATCCCCAACATGGCCTCCAGGTTGGTGAGGTAAGCACGTCCCATTGGGATAATGAGGGACGCGTGTAGAAGCTTCCCGTAGAGCTTTGAACGGCATCCAAGGCATGTGTAGGCGATAAGTTCCAATCCGCGATCGCGAGAAGGTACTTGGCCTTCTTCGCCGGCCCAAGCGATACAACACGGAACTGGAGATTCCACACGAACCCCGTAAACGGGACTTCGCTTCTGAAGTTATGGTCCTTGGAGAGCTCCCAGGGGACGCCAAGAGGTCCAGATATTGCGTCGATATTTGAGAGATTGTAGGAAAAGAGGTTGTCGTGCGCAGAGCGAGGGGACTGCTGTGAAAGGTCTCGGATGGGAAAATGCATATCTTCGTCGAATTCTTCGACACGACCATCGGGCAGAACGTCTCCGCCAAACCAAAAACGACCACCTGTATGGTGGCGGCCTCCAAGAGCGTCAATCCGCTGCCGGCAGTGGGCACGGAGGCGATTGAACTCCGTGATATACTCGCGGCGTATGCGGAGAAAAATGTGGTCATCGACCCATTTCCCCACTGGGCCAAGCCCTCTAGAGCGGTAAATATCAGCGCCGGCGTCTGCGACAGAACCGAATGCCCCGCAACCGGATTTCGCTCCGAAGGATACGGAAAAATCGAGGCCAAAAGTTGTTTCGGAGGAACGAACCACAGTGGCCGGCCACTGTGTGAAGTGCAAGGGTATACACCGGTAAGCTTCCGATACGTCGCGACAGGCGCCCTCCGAGCCAGGTGGAAGGCGCCAAGTGGACAAAGAAAAGGCAGTGAAGGTGCTCCAGGTGCATGGGAAAAGGTCGGAGTCGATAGATGAATTAATTGAGGAATGAGAGACGGAAGGAGTGCGGGGGAAAGAGAAGTGTTGAACGAGGCGAAGGCAGTGAAGCTTGTTCTGCTTTGGAACGAGAGAGAGTGGGGAGGTTTGGAATGGGCCGACAAGGGATTCCACCTCATCGCGGGAAAGGGGACCAATGTAGCGGCCCGAGTCGCGTTCGTGCTGGATGATTCGGTCAAACTCGCCCGCATGAGCCAGCATCGTCGGGCTATTATGAGAAATGTTGGTGAAATGGATGGAGCAGAAGCCAATATTAAGACCGAAGCGGATAGAGGAAGGTATATGGGGGTAATACTTGTCGAGGAGCCCAGATTCCCCGAGTAGAGTTCGCGAGACGGACCAATTAAGGGGTGTAACAGGATTACTATCATACGCCGGGAACCTGGGCACCTTATGGGTTTTGGCTCCATAGTAGATTACTCTTAGCACTTTCCCAGGGTATCAGGGCTCGGAACGAAAAGCATACATCTTGTGAACAGGTGGGTACAACTTGTACCATTTTCTGCGAGGTTTTAACTGCTTGGTGAATTAAATTTCGTCGGTACTCCCAAAAAGGCAATTGTCGGGGTACCTAGGCACCCGACAAAATGCATGGTTGGAGGCCATCTCTCCGGGCTTAGAGTTGATAATAATGTACAGGGCACCTGTATGGTCCATTAGGAACATTAAAATGCTACATGGGATGTACGAAAGTGGTAGAATAGAGTGAGGATGAGGAGCCTATGCCCAGGTGAGCGAATATCGTTAATCAAATGAGTTCCGCGCGGGAGCGAGAAGGGATGGTTGGAAAAAATGAGCTCCAGAAAGCTTCATAGGAAGTAGATGAACATACCTGAACCAGCCACACCACTCCTGGGTATTGCTGCTGAGAACCCGACATTTGGGTTGTCGGCATTAAGAAAATCAGCATTTTGCTGTAAGCAATGTCAGTGCGAAGGCGGTAAAATTGATGAAATACCGCAATATCTGTTAAAGTGAGGTATCAACCCCTCTAAAGCTCCTTTGAGCACCACGGAGTGGTAGCATTGCCCAACGGAGTGGTGCGAGGCTCGCAAAATCGGTCACATACGAGTAATTTTGTGCTGACAGTGGGAGTCCTTAGCTGAATAGCTACTGTAAACGTGATTGCAGTGCCGAGGAGAGTCTATGAATGGAAAGCCAGGTATTGAGAGTGTCGAACGAGCACTCGAAGTCACGAATCGGGGAAGAACTGGTAGAGTTATTGGGTCCTTGTTGTGGACCACGGATCAGAATCAAGAAAATCACGAGATCGGTGTTCGGACCGCTCATCAACAGCTCCTAACTTTGGATCACCTCATCATAATTTCCCGAAAGTTGGTATAAACCGACTTATGAGGTCCCTCTACATCCTCCGGGTACAATATTTTGGATCTAACAATATGCTTCAGTGTTATATACCAAGTGCCCAGCTTCCCCGTCTGCCCAGCTTCCCCGTCTGCCCAGCTTCCCAGCGCATGATAGTAGAGCTTCTGTGCGAGATGGCATTTCTGAGCGCCGTGGTTCGAGCTCCCGCATCCCGAACACTCGTGGCGGGCGGCATGGTTGAGGTCGCAACCGAAGGCCTTCTGCCAGTTGAGGCAGACAAGTTCGTTCCTGTTGTTGACCAATTTGCCCTCGGCGTTGCGCTTGACCCGCGCGGGTGTCGTGGTGTTCCAGAGTGTTCCCGACCGGCAATCTCGGACATTGTGGTGATGATGGCCGAGGCAGAGGGCACAAGCGGATAAACCGTCGCTCTGACTTGTGCCCTGCTGAAAAAATGCTGCACCTTGGCCAGGCGGCGGTGCGCACGGAGGTGGTGATGCGGACCTGATCCCATTGCCGGTCTCCCGCTGGCGACCGCCGGCACGTCTTCAGGGGGCCAGTGTGTTGCTGCCGTGGATGATGTGCTCGCAGTAAGCTCGTCGAGCATGCGATACCCCGTGTTACGCAACTTGTTGTGGAACTGTGTCGATAACTGATCCAGCAGTTTCTCGTTGATGATAGCTATATTGAACCTCTGGTTTAGGGCGAGCATGTCATGCCACAGACGGCGAGCTCTGGCTGCGTAAATGAGCAGGATAGTGTCCGCGTGATCATTGTGGTTCATCCGCGAGTGATGATTCTCAATCGCATAGAAGGAAAGTCGCGAGAGCAGCGCGGTGCTCAACCTGCCAGCCGGCCGCCTCGATAGCGGCAAGGAAGCCAGTCTTGGCGATGAAAAACTGGGCCCAGGAAAGGTCCTCGTCGCGAACGACCTTCTTGGAGGCCTGGTATGCTGTGAGGGGTTTCAAGGAGAGGGTAGAGCCGACTTGGGTGATGCCGAAGGACTCATCTGCTTCCACCCCCCCGCGACGGGATTCGGCATCAAGGCGGCCCTCCTTGGTGTAATACCACATCTCGACGTATTCCTTGTCGTCCAGCTTCTTCTTGGCAAAGTTTGACGCTCGGGGAACTATAAAATCGGGGATGAGCAGCGTGGAGTCGAAGGTGCCGAGCTTTGGCTTCTTCTTCTCCGCCTCAACACGCTCCACTTCAGCTGCTGCCTGTACAGCTGCACGGTCAAGCTCCTCCTGTGCAGGAAGAGCTACAGCAGTCGCCGTTGCCTGGGCTGTATCCGCAAGGACCTGTGCATCCCAGAGCAACTTTTGAGCATCGTGCTCCGTATTCCAGCCGTCCGACAACCGCGCAGCGGCTTCAGTGTCAGTGAGCGGGGTGCCTTGGGCGGATCCCGCGACAATAAGGTCACGGATCGGCTTGAAAGAGGCGGAGGCGTAGTCGGGACAGGACTCCAGGTTCGGGTTGAGGGTGATGCGTGGGGTGGCCATTTGAGTAGCGTCAAGGGATATAAGGTAGAGAAACTTGAAGCCAAGGTTATGAGCTGGGGAAGTGAGGCTGTACGATAGGCAGGATGTAGCAGGAAGAGAAAATGTGACTCAGGGGCTACAGCACTGCCATCGTACATAAACCCTATTCTAGGGCCAACGATCGTACCTCACGAGGCCATAGAAATCCACTTTTGGACTATTTTGGAGGGTGCCACAAAACTTGCGGGAACTCGGCATTCCCGCAAGTTTTTTTCCTCAAATGCCGCAAGTTTTTTTTCTCATTGAGTTCCCGCAACTTTTTTTTCTTCTCGTTGAGTTCCCGCAACTTTTTTTTGAATTGAGTTCCCACAACTTTTTTTTTTTCGAGTTCCCGCAACTTTTCTTTGTTGGACTCGGACAGGTCACTCAGGCAAGCTATGACTGTTGGGAGCATCAGAATGTGTATCAGTGGGGTGTCAGTCGCGTCCGTTGTGGAGTTCGGCCCGATTTCCGAACATGTGGCAAACACAGCCACATGCATGCCTTGCCTTGCTCCCTCTGCTCTGTGTGCAACACAGATATTTTCGGATGCTTTGTAGCTACAATGACCTCTTTAAGAGGATGGAGCCACCGGCATGCTTGATAGCTGGGTGTCTCATATTCACTGTGAACTTCAGTTTAAGTGTGTGCAGGCTCAATTTGTTGAAGATTCTGTCTGCAACTAGCCTTCAGTGCAACTTATTATAGCAAGGGGGAATCAGAACCACTGCTACATCTGGAATACCAAATGGGAGGTAGATGTATAACTGAGGCAGCCAATGAGGATTCAGTCTAAGGAAGTGTTTGTTAGCCACCACAGCCATTGATTCCCTCCCTGTGGTGTCCCTGAATTGGGACTCCAGCTTGAGTCTTGTGATGACACACCCTTCTAGTTTCCCACTCTTCACCGAGGCTGCTGACGTGCTAGATCCTTCAAGCCAAAACAGCTCTTCCGACGACCCCGATTCTGGTTGATCCCACGGGTCACCAGGTCGTGACTGGTGTCCCCGGACACACTTGACTTCAGGTGAACAGATGAATTGGTTCTCCCCCTCCCTAAATCACCAAGTACTCCCCCCTGCTGGTTGCCCCTTGTTTGACTCTGACATGGAGCCTTGAATTTAGATTCAACACAAGTCAGTTGCATTGCAATCTTCAGATCCCAATGTTCATGTGATGTGGATCATATTAGGTCGTATTAAATGACATTGTCTCGATTTGCAGTCTTTTGGTTTCTCTGGCTATGGATTAATCTTCTTAAAAACCAGCCGAATCAATCAACCAGTTGTCATTTGTGTCGCAAGCTCCGTTTCAAAGTCGATGGCCCCGCAAATTGGATGTACCTACCTGACCTTTATCCATGGCACCTCCGACCACTGCCAATGTTGTCTGAATCAGCCTGACGGCTTCAAAATCGGAGCTCAAATGCACACAGAACATGAGACTCACGGGGGCTGCTGCAGATACTGCTGCAGTATGCTATGCATGGCAGGCTCTTCATTTGATGTTAAATACTCACATCAAACAGCATACAGAACAGAAAGTACATTGGTAATGAACATCATTTCTTGCAGTCCTCATCTGCGGGTGTTCGACATTTGTATAGAGGCTCACTCTCTACTGAAGAATCAGTTACTTGAGCCAGGAGCACTGGAGGCCGAAGTTGGGAGGAGGAGTGAGCAAGAGAAAAGATAGTAGATAGAGATATACCAGAGTCCAGGAAGAATTTAGGAGTGCCGGAAAATACAGTCTCCCATACATCCACGGCGGCACAGCAAGTCGATGTAGTGTTGTTCGGAGAGAGCATTATTCGCAAACTGATCCGGCAGATTCGTGGACATGTAGAGTTTGAAAGCTCACAATCTCTTTCAAGGAGGGGCAAACGAGTCAAGACAGACTCCAGAGGGGATGCATGTGGCTGTGTTTTCCACATGTTCGGAAATCGGGCCGAGCGTCCACAACGGGACGCGACTGACATCCCACTGATACACATTCTGATGCTCCCAACAGCCATAGCTTGCCTGAGTGACCTGTCCGAGTCCAATAAAGAAAAGTTGCGGGAACTCAAAAAAAAAAGTTGCGGGAACTCAACTCGAAAAAAAGTTGCAGGAACTCAACGAGAAGAAAAAATAGTTGAGGCATTTGAGGAAAAGACCATCTTGAAGGGTTCCACAAAAGTTGCGGGAATGCCGAGTTCCCACAAGTTTTGTGGAACCCTTCAAGATGATCCAAAAGTTGCGGCATTAGCACGAAAACACGAAAAAAGTTGCAGGAACAAAAAAAAGTTGTGGCATTAATAAATGTGCATTTGGACCCTCATACCTATTATATAAGTTGAAACAGTTCAGACGGCAGGAAAATCGGCAGTCCAGGGTCAGACACGATATGTTAAACTGTTGCATTGTTTAGTAGTATGTTGTCAATGACGGCCTATAGGTCGGCTTGAGTCGTCCAAATAGTAATCCCGCCCGGGGTTTAGCAACCCGTCTAGTAACCTGTGCGGTCACCAAATAGTAATACGAGACGAACAGCTTCCTCGTTTGGTCCTGGGATGTAAGGCCACGAGTGTCGTACAGGTGGGAACTGGTAGGAGCCGAAGACGGAGTGATATCCGCTGAGGAAGATGATGTGAGGTCGTAGGCAGCGCCGTATGTAGTGCCACAGGTGAGAATCCAGCATCCCTTATAATCCCGAGGGAACAAGAGTCAAGGAAAGGTAAAGCCTGAGATTAGACGAGGTAGAATCTAAAGCACAGGAGTTTCTACCTCGGGTTTATATACTAATATAACTAGGAGTCCGATCGTGTCAACCCTATGTGTTGTGTTTCAATATACCCTATGTGAGACGTTAAGGGCTATTGTTGAAACCGAAGAGGGGTTCGAGCGACAGGGATGTGATCGCGAGTTGTCGGAGTATCGTGCTCACGTGTTATCCGGTCGCTCGGGATTTGAGGTTTAGCCAGAAAATGTATAGGCGACCGGTATGTGATCGCGAGTTGTCAGGATATCGAGGTCGCGTGTCGTCCGTCTTTAGGGATTTGGTGCTATGTGTGACTTGCTGCGACATGGTCGCGGGATAACGCGTTCCCATGATCGCGGTCTGACCCGGTGTTCAAGATTTGAAATGCCGGATCATGACATATGTGTTTGTGTCGTTCAGATCTGTTTCCGGAACAACGGTCCCTCGAGAAAAGAAATTGAGCAGGGAATCCTTCCCTGAAAGGAGCCGGTTGACTTGAAACTTCGGTTCCTGATCTCCCCAGTCCACCATGATGTTTCCTTTAATGGGAAACATGTGGGGGATGTAAGACAGCAGGATAAACGAAACCCGCACGCACAACACATTTAGAACATGGCACATGCATAGGGATCCACGACACATAAGCCAAAAATAGGCTCGAACACGGCACATTCAAACGGGTTAGTGGTTAGGGTTAGTGGTTAGTGTTAGGCCCAGGTATCTTGTAATGATGTTGAAAGGACTTGTGTGGGATGGAAAGATTCACTGCATTCAGCCCCCAGCTAGCAATCAAAAAAGCGAGGCGGGGTGTGGGCGAGGCCTAGCGAGGCAGCTAGAAGTAAAGTTTAAGCTCTTCAAGCTGGCTAGCAACGGGCTAGCAAGCCGGTTCTAGCCGACTAGGTTTTGTCAAGGTAGGGGACATACAAAACCTGTGAACATTCCAAATATGGACAAATTCTGTTAATCAATTAATTGAAGGACAAAAAAAGCACTTGAGCTAAATCCCTTCCATGAATCTTTAGAAATACATGCTAGGTACAACCTGGCCTCCTTGAATTTGGAATCAGACAAGTTTGGAGAATGTAGTTGTCGATTCAAGTCCCATCAGTTGGATGGCCTCAAAAATGATGGGACTTTGCGAGGACATCTCCTCACTCAATTCTGATCTTGGAATCTATCTGTTTGACTGGGGCATACCTAAGATGTATTTCTAAAGATTCATGGAAGGGATTTGCCTCAAGATCTTTTGTTGTACTTCAATTAATTGATTAACGGAATTTGTCCATATTTGGAACGTTCGCAGGTTTTGTATGTCCCCTACCTTCATGTCTAATGGGCTCCAAGCGCCTCGGCTTCAAGTCAAGCTGAGGCGTTGTCTAGGCACCGCACATCTATCAGTCTATATATATATAGCAGTGCCTAGACTCGCCTCGCCGACCAATCCCCGACGGCTCAGCGCGCCTAGATTTTGGCCATGCTAGCGAGGGCTTGAACACAGTGATTGATGGCAGTTCAAATTTAGAACCAAACCCGACACATTCTGAACCAAAGGCGGCACATTGAGCTAATGTGCCGTGCTTTTGTAATGTGTCGTGCTGTCGTGTTTCGTATATCCTCGTAAGACAGAGTGGCACATAAACCCAGTATATTTTGAGCTATCTCAGAAGCACCACTCGGAGTGGAAAATGTTATAGCGATGTCGCATCCTTTTTGAACACGCGGGCCGAACTGGTCAAGGCCAAAATAATTGAAACCCTAGGAACAAATATAGCATGGAGGAATCCCGTCACGCAGCTCGAGCATAGGAAAACAATTTAACACCCATGAATGTGCTACCGAGGCCCACCCGCCGCCTACATACTCCAGCAGCGTCGGGAGCCGAATAGCGGAGATTAAATCCAAATGGGGAAAGATCTGATAGGAGTTGGACCCATCGACTCAATGCTGGACGGAAAGCGGCGCGGCGATGTACTGTACTATTCAGAGAAAGTGTTCACGTAACGCGTAACACGACCCTGTGAACTGAACACTTTTGGTACCCATAACCGTAACGCTGGGCAAATGAACACCTAATTTTTTGAAGTCCTAAATAGGCTTAAAAACACTAAAAAAAACACTAAAAAATTTGCGCTAGATGTGGCGAATCACCGCGAATGTAATCCAATGTGATCTAATCACTGCATTCAGTGGGCCGATAGCCGAAGCCACGTGGAGCTTCTGCTAGGTCTGGCGAGGTCCGGGCGATCTCTGGTCTAGGCCTCGGCTAAACGGCTCCACGCGGCAAATATAGCCAGATGCTGCGAGCTGATGCCTTCGTCACTTAGCCGCGCACTGCCTCGAGCTCGCTGCTCAGGCCTCCCGCCTGCCGCCCACTTTCCGGCTCTCCCGCTTTGCCTGAACCCTGCAAACGGCCAACTCGCGTGTTGGGCTTAATTATTCTACCTTGATATGAATACATCTTTGTTAAGCTTTTTAAATTTTGGCACCGCCGATCCTCTTCTAAGTTTGGCCTCAGGCTGCCCTGAGGAGCCCGACACATTTTTCTTTCTCTCCTGCCCAATGCCAGACAATATCATTTCATGTTGCAGAGGTAATAGAGCCAGGCAGCTGATCTACGCAGGGAGTGAGAAAAGGGGGGAGACGGTGCCGAGCCCTGCCATCTACATACAGGGGCGGCCAGATCCAGTCGAGGTGCGGTGAGCTGTGTGGAGCTGTGTGAAGCCGTGTGGAGCCGCCTAGCCAAACATAGCTACAGGTGATTGATGTGACCTAAGGTGGAGAGCGTGGGAAGCCCGCACCTTTACATAAGCCGTGACAAAGCGTGACGTGACTGTCCAAATCTCGAGGTCGAGAACAAAAATTCAATAAATCTGCACCAAAAAATGTATTTCATAGAGGAAAAAAAAACTACATATGTACAGACTGTTTCATCAATTTTACTACATCATAAGGGAACATCCTATGGCTCTTATATGTCTTCTGTAAATAACCTAAATCCTTCTCAGTACAGCCAAGATAATAAGCTGATACAAATTGGGCTGCTCTATTGGAAAACCGAAGAATAAACAATTGAGGGACTTCATCCAGACATCTTTTGACATTTGCTTCCATCTCCTCAATATTCTTGGTGCTGGGGGACTTTCAATACTTGAATTTTGCTGCACCCCAGTACATTTCAATAAAATTGAGTTCACAGTGGTATTTAGGATAGAAGTATAGAGTCCCATGATCCAGTGAGTGTCATCTAGAGAGGTGGGCTCCAATTCTGAGAAGGTTTGAGTGGGGGAATCCAATTCCAAAGGTGTTCCCTCTGGAATAGGGGTATTAGTCTGAGATCTCTTCAAAGTGAGGGCCTCTGTGGCCTTTGAGAGATTGTTCTGCCTAGCTTTCTTGCCTTTGCTGACTTTGGGCATGGTGCAGAGGGAAGGGAGAGCAGAAGAGGGCAGAAAATGCGACGACGATGAGGCCTCCATGAGGCGACGGAACGGCCGGACTGGTCACGTGATTGATTATATAATCGGTCCAAATCTTCCATTCTGGTTGACCGAAATCGCGCCAAATGAATGGAAAGTGTTGTAGAAATATTTTGTCCAAAAAAGGAAATAAGTGCTTATAACTTTGGACTGGTATCCTTTTTGAAGATTCTGCTTCCTAGGAAGTGTTAACATTGTTAATAGGCACATTTCCTAGGATGTATAATATTTTTTTGAACATCGGTTGTATAGTTATAAGGGTGTCACAAAATGGCTTATGTAAAGGTGTGGGCTTCCCACGCTCTCCACCTTAGCCGCACTTTGCGGCCAGGTCCGGCGAGGCCAGGCTTCGGCTATGAGGGCCCTGAACGCAGTGAATGCTCCTCCCAAAGTGAGCCTTGATAGCGCGTCGTCACCGTCTTTTTACGCTGGCCTTCCCCAATCCAGTCAGATATTTTGATATTTTGAAGGGAGTTTTCTGGCTCATTGGAAGTACTAGTAAAATGAGACAGGGTGAAAAGAGATTTTCAAAAATCAAGGATATTTGTTTGCATATCCTATGCAAAAAAGCTTAAAAGACAGTGCACACCACCACAGTATGCACGCCTTACCAGTTCTTGGCCTGATCGGTGCTAAGTTAAATCACGTCGGCTTCCTTCGGCTGCTCAGCGAACCCGCAATTTCTGTCATAAGCGACTATTAAAGTCACCCGTCCTCCGCCGCGGAGGTCCCTGCTGTTCCGAGCGGCCATAGTTGACTCGCCGATAAATTGTGTCGTAACCGTCACCTTCTTTCCCTCCATGTAGGTGTTGGGAACAAAATGAACACTTTTGGAGACCATCACAGTTCAGGTGGCTATCTGAACACCTGAGAAAGTGAACAGTTGGCGTAACGCGTAACATGGTGTGAACACTTGGTCTAAATAGTACAGTAAGGTAGTCCCATTTTCTCCGGAGAGGGAAGTAAACGATAGCTAAGGAAACATGGTGAGTCGGTGCATGGGGCAGAAGATCTGAGCACTTGTGGGCGGAGTGCTCATTTACATATTGAACCCTTGACCCATAGAATTTTCAACTTCTTTGCAATAAAAAAGTGTTGATCATAAGAACGTTATAAATTCCGGTGGGCAGTCGGTGAGTCGGAAGGATTCGGAGCACGGGGCAGAAGATCTGGCGCTTGTGGGCGCACCGCTCATTTACATAAGACGACGACATATTTCAATTACAAAGAAATTCAAGTTACATTGCCAGCATGCTACTAAACCACAGTTGTGGTCCATTTTTTGGCATCGTTCCAATCCCGCTCGCGCACCCACTTGGTCGGGCCGCTGCCCGACAGGCATATCCTCTGCAGGGCGAGGTTATGGTTGTAGCGGGTCCAACAATGAAGAATACCCCTGAGGTTCATTTCGTCCTCAGCATCTTCGAGTTCAACAAGTTCCTTGTGGCTTTTGGCGACTTCTGGCTCCACCATTAATTGACCATCGAGTCCGCTCAGCTTTCGCGAGTCATCAACGAGCGGAGCGACTATCTGGATCTCTGGTCCTGATTCCTACTCTTGCAATCAGCATGCGCGAAGGACGATGAAACCGAATTCAAAATGACAAAAGCACATACCACCTCCTGCACAGTCTCTTTAATGCTATCCGCGGTGTGCTCGTCGACATTTGCTCGGGGAACATGGAGGATACTGATCTCTCTCAGATGGACGAGGTGAGGGATGAATTCGGTCCCAAGTTCCACAAGCGATTCCTAAAGTCTGCAATCAGCATATGATGATTAATCCCGGCTGAGAGCGCACAGACCTCAGATGGCTGGTCTCTTGCATACGTGATCTCCAGGCGCTCGCACTGTGGGAGGGAAAGACAGGTGGACCGCACCACCGCAGTGTTCCACACTGGGAGCTCCACCGACAAGCGCCGCACGGGGGCACTGCGTTCTTCCAGGAACTCAATAATTTCGATGGCCCGCTGACTGTCCTGTTTTATGACGATGTCCTCGAGAACGTGAGAGACGGAGAGGACCAACGTCCCCAGTTCGGCCGTGCCGGTTTTCGCATACGTGATCTCGAGGCGCTCGCATCGCGGTATGCAATGCGAGACAGCTCGTACAACCGTTGTGCTCCAAAATGGGAGCTCCAGTGAAAGCCGCCGCACGGGCATATTTAGTTCCTGCAGGAGCTCAATAAAGTCTATGGCCCGCTCACTGTCCTGTTTGATGACGACGTGGTTGAGGCGTAAGGGAGGAGGCGAAGAGGACCATTTCCCCGCGTCAGCCGAGGTGGTGATCTCCAGATGCTCGCACCGCGGTAAAAGACGGAAGACAGACCGTACCACTGAGGTACTCCGAGTCCAAACTGGGAGCTGCACTGAAACTCGCCGCACAGGGGCGTTTCGTTCTGCCAGGAATTCAATGAGTTCTTTAGCTGCATGGCTATCTTGCTTGATAACGACGTCCTCGAGGTTATGGCAGGTGGTGAGGTCGAGCTTCCCTAGCTCCTGCGTGCCGGTTCCCGCGTATGTGATCTCCAGGCGCTCGCACTGCGGGAAGTAGCGGGAGATGACCCGGGCGGCCGCGCTGCTCCACAATGGGAGTTCCACCGAAAGGCTGCGCACCGGCGCGTTTCGTTCTCCCAAAAACTCGATAAGTTGGATGATCCGCTCGCTTTTCCCCTGTGCACGGATATCCTCGATGATGGGAGACGCGGCAAGCGCAACCAGACCCAGATCGGCTGTTCCGGTGTAATCTGTGAGGTGGGGCAGGCTCGAAGGGGGTACGGTGTGGTACGGGCTGAAAGCGTGGGTGGGATTATGCCTGCTGGGATTTTCATCCCGCATGAACGCTGTGAGAGACCTGAGCCGTGGTAGCAAGCGGAGAACTTCGCAAAGGTAGCCTTCGGCGAGCGCTTCGCCGCCTTTGCAGGGGATTTCGATGGTCAGCGATGTTATGCCAGAGGGGAAGACATCGGTGGCAAGGAAGCATCGCTCGATGTGGAGCGTGCGAAGGCGGGGAAGGAGGGATAATAGACCGGCACATGGCACCGGGTCCATGCTCAGGACGAGGTGCTCAGGTTTCACTAGGGAAACTTTGAGGCTTGTGACGTTCGAGATGTGTGTAGGGAGTCTGGATGGTCGGACGGGAAGTTGCGATAGTGCTAGAGGCAGGGCGCAGTAGTTCAGAGTGAGTTGCTTGAGTATGGGGAGCTCCCGGAGAATATCACGGAAGTCTGTTGGGATATATGCGCAGTCGATTGTCAGTGCTTCAAGGTTCGAGAACGAGCGAACGCGGTCGAAAATGCGCATAACCTGGTCTGCTGCCTTGATTAGATTCCCAGGACGGAATACCGCACACCACTCACCAGCGGTAAAATGATCAGTATCTTCATCATCTTCATCACCGACGGTGGGTTTCGTGGAGTCCTCCAACCTGATGGGCGGCGCCGCGACGGAAACCAATAAATCGCGGGGAAGACAAGTATGAGCTGGGTTCCGCTCCCAATACTTCGTGGCGGCTACCGCTCGGGAAGAATTGCTCCATGTTATGTCGCGCAAAATCACGTCCCACGATAGACGGCAAAACGAGCGGCAGACCATCCTAAGAGCTTTTAACGCGTGGCGGTCCAGGGACTGGAAAGACTCGATCCATATTTCATTCGGAAGGATTCGCTCGGGCTCTGTGTCCATCGTGTAGATGAAGGAAGGGATCAAGGAGGCAAGAGTCGACCAACACGTTCCTTGCACTTATTTATGATTCGAGGCTATGCCCACAGCCCACTGAACATTCCAGAAGTCTGCCGTGGGACAAAAAGCTTTTTTTTAGAGGACGAGCGAGAGCGGAAGGTTGAAGGTCAACCAGCTTTGTTCCAAGCTTCATCTTGCTTTCTTCGGTTTTCTCTATGACCTAGTAGAATGGAGGTATACGTAACAAGATAACGGAGTCGGAAGTTATATGTCCGGATCACTGATCAGTGATATCACGAGTGGCCAGTCGCGTTTTACCTCTCCAATCTCCTACCTATTTTCATGCAGGTTCCCATTACACCTGCAGCTCCGTCGGCCCTTCACACCGCGCGATCTCTGCTATTGACCATTTTTATTGTTAGGTTCCAGTAAATATTCAATAGGGTTCCTATTTGCAAGGGGGTCGAAAAACGGATATCGGGTCGAAAATTATTATTATTATTTTGGGACGTTTGCAATGAAATAAAGTCTGCAGAAGCATTCTAAGCTCATCCGTCTGTGTTGCTGGTAGTTAGCCAGGCATGCCGGGAATATTGTCCAAGGAGGAAATGCCATTACGCACATTGTAAACCAGTGTGGGGCTCCGACCATTGACATTTACCCTATTCCAGTTGCATTGTTTTGGGTCGTATATCCACTAAAACCCCCTTTTCATGAATCCAGTCATCCGGCAATGAATCTTCGTCCATCAATAGACCACTCCATGTGTTCAACACCAATTGTTTTTTGAACGATAGCGGTCCAAACCGAGTTTTAGTAGTCAGTATCCGGTCCCTTGTCAGGGCTGCGTTCATTGTTTTCAGCCATAGGTTGTGAATGTTTTCCTCCTTCAGTGCCATTCCTGGGCTGCTAATGACTCTATTCACGCGCAGTTTCCAGATCAAATGCCAGGCAGCTGATACAATTATGGCAAACAATTGTCCTTTCTCCCGGATGAGGATGCCCTTATTAGATTTGGATCTTGCAAGGTTACAGCTCAGAATTAAGCCCCAGCTGAGGGTTGGCCACTCATTGTATTTTTTGAGCCATAGTTCTCGTGCAAGCTTCCATGTCACCCGTTGCCCATGCGCCTCACACTCCAATGCAATATGCTCTAATGTTTCCGGCGCTTCGCAGAAATGACACCGGCCATTCGGCTCCAGTGTGTCAATGTGTGCCCAGAAGTCACCGACACGGAACGTGTTATGTATACACTTCCACAAGAATTCGCAGGTGAGCTGCTGTAAAGTTGTTGACCGGATTGACAACCAAATTGTTGTTGTGTCTGTGGGTGTGTAACCCGAAATCTCCTCTATTGCACACCAAGTACGGTCGAGACTGACGAATGTTGATTTCCGATGTGGCATTGGGCGCTTTCAGCCCTTCCCGGGACCCCTCCCTCCGTACTCTTGCCATATAGGGAAGGAGGTTCCCACCCCTAGTGCCGGGCCGTAGCTCCGAGTCATGTGCCGGGCCACCGTCACCCAATTGACAGGGTCCAAATGCAGCTGATGCTATCAAGACCGTGTTTCGCAAATCACACAGCAAATTGGGTGGTTTAGGGGAGCCCTGAAACATTCCTGAAATCATCAGTTTAAGGACCATTTACAGGAGTCCTGAAAATGCACCTGAAATGTTAAGTTTCCGCGCGCCCGAAGCTGAAGCCGAAACTACCTGATTTGGGTATGTTTTCGGCACCTCTCATTTGTTTAGTTTCGGATGCGGTTTTGGCACACCTGAAACCGGTCCTGAAACCAATAGTTTCAGGAGCACTTTCAGCGTGCCCAGAATTTATTGTTTCGGCAGCCCGGGAACCGCTGCCGAGAACAAGTTTCAGGTCCGGGTTTCCGGCGTGCCGAAACTGATTCTAGGCCGGCCGAGACCGCTCTAGGCCTAGGTTTGGCCGCACTGAATCGGGTGCCGAAACTTATTGTTTCGGGAGCCGGTACTGGCTTGCCGAAACAATAGGTTTAGGGCAGGCCTAAGCTGCTCCTGAAACCAATAGTTTCAGGAGCAGCTTCAGGTAGCCTTTAACCGTGTCCGAAACTGAAAAAATTAGATGCACCGAAAACAGGCCCCAATCGGGTAGTTTCGGCTTCAGCTTCAGGTTTGCAAGAACTTTGCATTTCAGGTACATTTTCGATTCCACCTATTTTGGTCCCAAAACTAATCATTTCGGGAACGTTTCAGGGTGCCCCGAAACCTCTCAATTTGTTGTGTAAATGTTTCCACAAGTTGGTTTCATCACTTTGTGAACTACCGGACTAGGTAAGACAATTCCCACTGGTTGAATATTTCAAGTTTTTCAGTGAGAAAATTGGTAAAAAACTTTACCGATTTTACAGGAATTTCTCACTGAAAAAACAGGTGAAAAACTCAAAATCTTTACAGAACTTTTTGACTCACAATCACTTTTTTCACCAAAACCAGAAAAATTCCTGTAAAATCGGTAAAGTTTTTTACCAATTTTCTCACTGAAAAACTTGAAATGTTCAACCAGTGTCCATGGTGATTTCCAAGGGATATCCCCTCTTGTATGTTATAAACACTCAGGATTAAGAGCTTCTGGCCTCGGAGGGCAATCAGACGGCTTTCTGGCACTCATTTTTCAACCCTACACTTTTCACAACTCACAGATAATGTTTTTGAAGGTCTTAGACCCCATTCAAAATGCGGGGTAAAAAAGATTTTCAGCCCTCCAGGGGACCCCTCCCCCCCTAACCCGATATCCGAAATTTTAATCCCGACACCCCCTTGCTATCTGGAATCTATATGGCCTGGTTTCACTTCTTCAGCAGACAGAGAACGCACGGAAGTAGCTGTGTGAAACCACCTGTGTATGGTGTGTGATATTCTGAAACCTTCGCTCCCGCTGTCCTCCGCCTCGACTTTGCCTCGAACTGTCCTTGGCTGGAGATGCAACCATTGAATCCACCGAGATATCGACCACACTGGGGCGCGTCTTCCTTCTTCCCATGCTTTCCCCTGGAACTTTGGTAAAGCTTACAGCGAGTTGCGGAACTTAGGGCGCGGCCAAATTTTCTTCTATTTTGAGCTGTTTTTGATGGTTTTGACCAAATCCCTCGCCCTGAGCTCAATTCCTTGTGTATCTACATAAATTTTATATGGGCGGATTCGCGCTGCAGTGGCGCTCCGATTTCCTGTTTTATTATTTTAAAAATGCAGTATATAATTTCGTAGTTTTTGATCAGGTCCCCTCTTGTATGGGGAGACAACCTGCAAATAAGCTATATATTCATTCAATAATTCCTTCGAGCTATGTGAAGGGAACCTCGTTGTCCGAATTTGATTCCTGGACCTCAGACACATAACAATGCTGTTGAATTCAAACATTTACAGTTTTGGTACCTGTTGCTTAGGACGGCTGCCTGCTACTGCTCTTTGACAAAGTGGGTGAAGGGCATGTACCTGCACCCACTACATCATACCCCAGAGGGTTCTTACGACTCATATTTGTTTTGTGCACCTCTGTCCAGCGACACGACGCGCCCCCGATACAGGCGATCAGTCACATGTATGTGAGTCACTCGCAACTGCCATATTGGGGGCATGTCGCCTTGCCGAACGGAGGCCTGCAGATAGTGAGGGAAGTAAGTACGGTTCGAGAAAATGTAGGCCGGGTATTTACATGACGGGGACCTGAGCGAGGGTCGCCCGGCCATTATTCCAGATCAAAATTTCGAAAATTGAAATCACTGTTCAATCGAACCGTAAGTATTTGCGGGTAGAGGAGATAGACCTTCTTACACATAATCGTCATAAATAGAAAGACACCATCTCTGAGAAACAGGGTAATCACAGGCATCCGCTGGAACCGGGTGCCGAGTAGATGCTGCAAGCACCTGTACATAGTCATCGAGAACATGAGGGTCGCCTGTTAACGGGTATGAATAATCTTGCAATCCAATGGTTTCGCTGCATGCACCAAGATGAAATCGGGAACAGCATAGAAGGTGAATAGTAGAGAAACCGCTTTAATCAAATAATAATCAGTATTCTCCTTGTTCGACGAGAGCAACACACTTAGAGAGTAACATCCTCTTAATACGGGCCTCTTGGGGAATGAGTGCAAACTGGATGGGTGGACAACATGCACTTACCCGATGTCCAGAAATTCTATCATAAATGTAAGTTGGCAACCAGATAAATTTATGAAAGCATACATTTCAGAGGAAGTATGGTGAGTGTACCAAACGTTAGCCTGTCAACAAAACTGAAATTCTATTTTGCTGTGTGGAGAGGGTGTCGCACATGGCTATTATCTCGGCTGCGGTTTTGGGTTTTGTGAGGAAAAGTGGAATGAACCAAAGAGGATAGCAACCTGTCAGTAATGGTACCAGAATATAGACCAATCTTGGCGATTTCCCGTACAATATCCACACCCTGACAAAAGAATGCGTGAGGAATATATGGGTTGAATACCAGCGATCCAGGGACCTTAAGACTAGGACGCATCGACCTCGCTTGCGCTCCTCCATGCTAAGGCAGTTTTTTAAGAATTCTTTTTAAAAGGCGCAGTCATCTTCTGCTCCCCTGAGCTTGGTCCCTGCGCGCCATCAAAGGCACAGCAGAGAGGCAGAGGAGTTGGGACTGTGCTTCAATTATTTTGCAGCGCCCGTGCCTTACGGTTGGGGAGACCTGGCTTATTTTCTGCTTTAGCATAATGCCCCCCGCGGACTCTGTAGGAACTACTTCGCCTCAAAACGAAAAGATCTCCGCCCCTACTTTAATAATTTATGGACCAGCCCTTGCTTTGGTGGTAGGGTGCTGGGCAGGGTACTTAAAGTACTTCTGCTCTGCCTTGCTTCTTTTTTGGGGTGGGGGACCATCTTCGTCGCTGCGCACCATACGGATGCTGCGCTTACCAACACTATAAGCAAGGCAATTGCCCCTAAGGAAGGCCTCTTTTTCACGCAAAGTTGGTAAATCAACGCTCAGCTCCAAGACGGTGCAGGTAATCATTTCAGCCCGTTCCATTTGTTAGCTTTCATAATGCAGGCAAAAAACAGGCACGCTACCACGAGAAAACACACCATAGAAAGCAAAATCTTGACCTAGGTAAAAATGTTAACAGAAAGTAATTAAATCAGTAGTCAAATCCAAAATTATAGAAAATTGGTCTTTCCCTTGGGTACGAAACTTTTATGGAAATGGGAACAATCAGCGGCTGTTTCACGGCCGAAATCTTTATTCATTCTCAGTGAGGTAAGAAAGAGCTTGCTGAAAGATCGACTTTCAGCAGCCATTTCCAATGAAAAGAAAGAAGGTCTTTGGAATAGACTTTCCTAAATTCCTTTGTTCGAACAAAGGAATTTATGAAAGGACCACTGAAAGAACCTCTTTCTTCTTGCTGGAAATGGATGCTGAAAGGGTCATTTTTCAGCAGCCTTTTCACAACTCGCTGATAGTGAATAAAGATATCAGGTTCAAAACAGCTGCTGATTTTTTCCATTTCCGCAACAGTTTCGTACCCAAGGAAAAGACCAAATTTCTATCATTTTAGATTTGGCTACCAATTTAATTACTTTCTGCTAACCTTTTTACCTAGGTCGACATTTTGCTTTCCACGGTGTGAAAGCGCGGCATCTAGGTTCAACCAATGAGAGAGCCCGCATCGACGCTGGCGAAGACTCACACCTAAGAGGAAGTGTCTTTCAACAGGGCGTCCTGGGAACATAAAATTGTCGACTCACACTGGACGACTTCATCTCCCGGAACATGACTGGGCGGCTATTACGAGTACTTATGTAATCGTTTTTGATCAACCGAAATGAGGTTTTTGAGGTCTGGTTAAAAAGTGTCCCAATCTAAGTTTGTAAAAATAATAGGGGCTGTGCTATGGAATTTAGTGGCTATGTTGAAGTGTTTTTAGTGGCTGTCCTTTAAACTTCCTTCATTTTCTGTGAGTTTATAGTGGCTATGTTTTCTCTCGTAATCCTTTCTTCGACTCTCGTGCAGGTTCGATTCTCTCGATGCTCCTTCTTTTATTTATAGGCTTATTCGGCTCCATTTTTTTCCCCTTTCGGAACCCTTGGAACAAATACAGCTCGCAGGCGCGCCCCCATACAGCAGAAGTGCCTTCTCTGGTATTTGAGTATCGATACAAATGAATGGTACATAGGTCCAGTAACAATATTTGCATTCCTCGGATGCGCGGCTATGAATCTCCTTGATGGCTTTGCCTGAGAACAGACAATTCTGAATCCGACTCAGCTCACCCCTGTATCTGCTATTAAATAATTTGCGCCATACTTTTTTGTTATCCTCGAATGGTGGGTCACTTAGTCGCCCGTAACTAAGCCATTCATTCGGTTACATTCATCCGATCACTGAGTGCCCTTCGGAGTTTTGTACTTCCCCTTGGTCCTCGAGATGAACAAACCAGTAGATGGCAAGCAAAAAAAAGGAAGGTTCCTCCTTATTTATGCTCGGGTGGATTCGAATGATGGATTCGACGCATTCGAACACATGAGTTGAATTGATGCAGGGGACGGGGATAATTGTACGGATCGGCCCTCGCAGATAAAGTTCGGCACTAGAGAAATTGTTCTTGTTAGGTCTGGGACGGGCATCGGAAATAAGCTGTGTACCGTAAGAGAGTGTGTTTCTTCCTCAGATGATCCTGGGCCATGTGCACCTCAAGTCCGTGTTCGCAAGTTAAATGGCTGTTGGTCAGCCGGTGAGTCGTTCATGCTGGTGGGCTTCCAGATTACTTACCTATATGCATCATACAGCCATTGATTCATACAGTACAACAGCGCCATGCAAGTTCGGAGCAGCATGTTAGTACCGTGAAAAATAACAAACCTGTATCGTGAACTGCTAGTACTGAGTCCCGCACAACGGGTTTAGATCCCGGAACATGGACGCGGGAGGCGCGCGTATACGCTCTCCAACACCGGCGTCGCCTGCGTAACTGCACCTCCCCCGGATGTGCAGGGCTGCGTATGGACTCGACGGATACCGGTTCGAGTGCCGCTGCGTGAGGCCAGTCGACTCCCACGCCGGTTCCGAACTGAATCGGTTGGTGGGAGTTTACAGGAGGTGGCGGCGGTTTGGGCTCTATTCTGCGTGCGGAGTTTCAAAGTTCTCCGTCAAATCCACGGATAGATCTGATGTAATTGGATCGCTCCGAATGCAAACGGATTAAAACAACTCACCCATTTGCTTGCGTCGACACGGCATGGATACGGCACGGGCTCACACTCACACGGACGGCAAATATCAAACCCATTCTGCTCTTGAAATCGTCTAAACAGTGTGTGTTCCGTGTCCCCAACAGTATTATCAGGAGAGCGGTTAGAAGTGATGGCGAAGTTACAACTTTCATCTTGATATTCAATCTCCTCCCCTCACTGAAGGCAAAACTGTGTTGCTTCTGTTGATGAAAATGCTCAACAGAGCCTGAAACCTGATCTTAAATCCAGCGGAGATCAAGCAAGTATGCTGGTGAAATGCCATCTCGTCCAATCCCGCTATTGACACCTGTTTTGACTAAGATTTCTTTGGACTTCCACAAAGCAGCGATATGAGCTGCAACCGTTTGAACTGTTTGTTTATCATTTGTTTACTGTTTGCGCAGGTGCGCAAACTAAACGGAAAAAGAAACGGTTTTTACCGTTTAAAACGTTTAAAAACGGAAATGGTTGGAGCCTTTAGGGCCTGCTCGGGTCACACGGCTTGTCAAGCCATCTGGCTGGGCGTTCAGCTCGTCACATCAGTCACCCAGTTCCGAAGAAGATCCGAGTATACCCGGTTGTTGATGGCGGATGCAGTGGCAACGCCCACGAGCCTCTGCTCATCGTCTCCGACACCGACGAGTTTGTCGGCCTTTCAAAATGCACTAAACTGGAGCGGGTTTGCTGAGGATCCATATCATATACTACAAATTGCTTTCCACCCCTTCACCATCTAGGGACAGTGCTGGATGATGGGCTATTGAGCATTTAAAGAATGGCGGGGTGTCGGGCGGGGGGCGGGAAAGAGGGGGAAAAGTAGTGACGGAGTGGCGACAAAATGATGGGTCCAGACCAGAGTGACAGGGCCGAATCACGCTGAAACCGGCGCACAGCCTCAACGAGCCGTCTGGTTATTTTTTGGCAGAGCCGGCTTGACAACCCGTGTGACCCGAGCAGGCCCTTAAGACTCTGATATATCAACCAAGTTCGGCTTGTAAAGCTGATGCCTGACTAAGGTATAAAGAGGACAGAAGACCGGATGTCGAACCAACAGACCTCGAATTACGCAGTAAGGAAACAGACAAACAAACAAAAAAGACATAAGTGCGAGTTTGCCGGGCCGTGCCGCGGCCCACCACCCCCAAGTTAAAATATACTTCCGAGGTTGGCAGCAATGCACGCACACACGACATCAACACTTGAGAAAAGTCAGTAAACCAGCGGCTGCAGCTCAACGTATGTACGATACGACGACTAGGGTGTAATAGCGAATCTGTTGCGTCGGGAGCCATTAAGCTGCCAGCCGTCCGCCGATTAGACTCGTAACCAGTCTGCCTACAAGGAGCAAAAATGTGGCAAGCACTTTGCCGTAGGCAGACTGGTACAACTCGGGATTTGCAATTGAGCTGCGCCCGGAGTTTGAAAATTTTGGGTGGTGCCGATCACGCCATCACAGTGGCTGAGCACTTGCCATCAATTCCCTTGTAACTCTCAGTGTTTTGGACACGCCTCCCACGGTTCCTGTGGAGATTCTGAGGAGACAGAACTCAAGAGGGCTGGAATTAGAAACATGGTTCTCTTTTAATTTCTTATAAACGACCCGAATTGAGCCCAGGGCGGCGGCGGGGAGAAATTTTCAAACTCCGCGCGCAGCTCAATCATGTCATCACGAGTTGTACCAGTCTGCCTACGGCAAAGTGCTTGCCACATTTTTGCCATTCACTGCGTTCAGGGCCCAGGTAGCATCAGCCGGGCCTAGCCGAACATAGCCACACCTGTTCGGCTACGTGACATCAATCACACGCGTGGAGGCGCCTCCACGCAGCTCCCTACACCTACGCCCACCTCCACCCACCTCCACCCACCTCGCCGGAACCTGGCCTGTGTCTACCATCCCAGAGCTCTATTTGCCCTCTCCCTACCTTCTACTTGTCTCATAGTTGTCTGCCGACAATATTATTGACATCTTGATGCCATCATTTCTTCCTGTGCCAGTGCCACCAAAACGGAGATCGGCGAGCAAAGCTTGTATTTTGAATTTCTTCCTATCACAGCAATGTACGTAGAGCAGGCAGCGCGAAAGGTGAGATTTATAAAAGGTAGGGTTGAGTGGGAGCAGTGGGCGGTGTGCAGTCATCTAGCGACAGGTGTGGCGAGGTGTGGGCAGGTGCGGAGAGCCGGTGCGGCTAGGCGACCAAGCCGTGACCTCGCCGAAGCTCCGCGGCCGATGGCTATGTTGCCACGTGGAGGCGCCTAGCCATCGGCTCGCTTAGACCTCCACGCAGATCGCCGAAACTCCACGTGGGCTCGGCTAGGGGGCCGTTGAACGCAGTGATTCGTAGGCAGACTGGTTACGAGTCTATCCGCCGATAGATGAGCCGTGCTTACCCAGAACTAAAAATACGGTTCGGCTAAATCTCCAATAATGAGATCATCTTCTTACGTAGAGCACACTCCACAGGCTGAGCCGACTTTTACCGGCCGTGTGATACTACCTACCTACCTACCTACCAGACAAATTTGACCTTCCAAAAGAACATCAGATCAATACTCTCAACGGCCTCCAGCTATCTCTTCCTGGAAGTTTGATATGTGCTCGAGACTGTACTATCCTGTGAGAATGCATGTAGATGTGTGTAAAACATACACCAAGACAGTAGCTGCGGCCGCTACAGAAAGAGAATATAAATTGAGAATTTCTCGCGTCCATTTGACATCGCTTACCCGCTAAATAGTTTGCAATTGTTGTCCGAGCATCGGCGATTAGCTGAAAGATCTCGAGCTCTACCGCCGGAGAAATAGAGTCCATAAGGTATTACGGAAACACTAGAGGCTCGAAGCCGTGGTTGACGAGGAGGTTGGTTCAAGTTGCAGGGGATTAAGAGAGGGAGCACGCAGGACAGGCAACTGAATGATTTCGCGGTCAAGCTTTTATCCCGCAGACAACAGGAAGGCGTTACTGACTGGGGATGAGGAAGGAAACGTCGCTGGTGCCGGGTAAAGTCACCGATTAATAACAAGCTGCCACCGCTGGCCACTGGCTGGATCCCTATCCTTTGACGCCTACTACTATTAGCTGGATCCCTAGCCTTTGATGCCTTCCCCCGCTTTCTCGCAATGCGGTTGTGGGCAAGGAAGAGCGACGAACCTGTGTAGGTTCGTAAGATAGCAGCCCCCTGGCAATGCATTGTTGACGTAGCCCGTCTCGGAACTATGTATGAACCTTCTATTTCACCGCCCCTGCGTTGATAAAGATGTTCTCTCACCATTTTATGCCTCTGTCCATCGGCATGGCAGGCCACTTCATCCGGATTGCCAGGCCTCGCTTTATTTGAACATGCCTGTCGCCTCGCCAAGCGACCAAGTACTGGACCCTACCGGCCTGCCCCCAGACAGCCTTCACAAGCCTGCCCCAGACAGCCTTCACAAGCCGTCGGAAACAATCGCCATCTTATTTTCGCGAACAAATATAAGTTTGCGAAAACTATATCCTCTGGCGCCGTTCAACTGGAGACTGGATCCCAATGGCAGATGCTGGAGGCCGTTCTTCCGAGTTTTCGAGCCCATGGTCGCAAATAATCGTCGTCCTACTGCCACGAACAAATATAAGTTTGCGCAACCCATGATCTGTCCTCTGACAGCTCAGCCGGAGAATGGATCCGAACAACGGATGCCGAAGATCTTCATTTACTGGCAAATTCAGAGCCTAACCTAGGCCCGCTTCCGTGCTCCTGCTACGGACAAGTAATATCGCAAGCTTTGGATGTGTAGAGTACCTGGAGGTACCGAGCGAAAATTGTTGTAGCATCTGTTTATAAGAGACTAACCTAGAGGAGCCCCGCGCCGATAGTGGCTTCCGCAATTGACTGTGAGAGTAATCAAATCATGGATCCCACTCGGAGCAGGCGTGTGATGGGCATAACACACACGCAAACGCGAATGGTTCTCTCGAGCCATAGTCTTGCAGTGGAGCGGCGCCGATGGACCGAACGTGGCAAGAGCATCGTCCCACGGGAGTGGCGACTCTGCAGGTTCTGTCAAGAATCTGTCGAGGACCCTGCCCATGCAATGTTTATGTGCGATCACCCAGAGTTGATGCAAGTTCGCGAGCAGTTTATCAAGGCCCTATACGAAGAAGTCCCCGAGTTCAGAGGTCATTTCACAGATGTGATGACCTTCTTCCAAGCTGTTCTTTCACGCAGGGAAGTAACCCCAGTGTTGGCGAAATTGGCATTCAACGTGCTGAAAATCTACGATGCTGCGCCAACAGTGTTCCTGGTGGAACCACCGGCAGAAGAGCCTTGATGGCGCTTACCTCAAAATTCTTGTTGGCAACTTGGTTGTCTGCCCTCGGGCAAATTATTTAATTGTTGGCTCTGTGCATGCATTCTGCAAAGGGACAGATATACGACAACTTTCTGTGAGGAGAGAACTCCTCCCGCACACCGGCATACTCTGCTGGTGGTCAGGTCCCACGAGGTTTTAGCCGGAGGTCCAGCCCATAAAGGCCGGCCAGTCCACAGTAAGTGAGCGTCTTGTGTGATCAACCCCCTGGAATGGTGTGTGCTCCGTTGGCATCTTGTTGTGCTATGTAAGGATAACCACCCGTACATACCTACTTGTTTGTCTTCGGTAAACTCGTAGTTCAGGCTGTGGACCACGCGAGTATAATATACCACCCCCCCGCAAACGCCGTGAAGAGTAGGGCTGCGCGCCGTGCCCGTCGCGCCGGTTCTACGGGTCTCGGACGACGGGTAGCCGGCCCGTCCCGTTGGGGTGCTAGGATTTTTTTCGACGGGACGGATTTCTGGAACGACGGCCGTCGAGACAACGGCCGTTGACGGACAGCGATGGGTGGACCTACACAGCTATGCGAGAAAAGCAAGAAAAGATCTGCATAATTACCAGCACAGATTGCGACAATCATAACGGCGATCCATGCTGGGCGTCAATCAATGTGTCTCACTTCAGCACCCACCGCACGTTCCGGGTGATAGCCTCCTCCAAGAAGGGCCCCGAGGCTCGACCACTTGATGGGCAGACCGTCCCCCACGGGCGCCTCGATGCGCCGGGGGACGATGATGGCGACTGGTGTCTGGTACCACCCCATTCCTTGTACTGCTCCTGGTGCGCCTCGGGTAGACTGACATGTTAACCAGATTGTACTGCTTTTCTCCCTTCCGTATACAATCTTCATCATGTCGGCAATATTCAGTTCGGCTGCTTTTGAACCTCGATTTATGCAGGACTTCAAGTTGTGATCGGAATGAAAATAGTCCTCGTCTATTGGGAGATAGCCCGGCCCCGATCGAACGGGGGATCCCACTGAATATTCGTTGAAAACGACCCAAGTGGTGTGGGTGCGGACCGTCCGCCAGGCTCCTCTTGCTGTGGTTGAGGACTTGAATTACGGTCGACCTTCAAGTTGTCCAAGACTCGAGTGAGCGCTGAGACAAAAAGGACCCCATCCTACATGCCTACAGCCCGACCCCGAGTCGAACGGGGACCTCCCACTGTATCTCAGATTTCGTGGTTCTTACGATGCGTGGGCGCGGAACCGTCCGCCATCGGGTTCTTCTGACTTTGGTCGAGGACTTGATTTGTGTAGTACTCTTTTCGGGCCCGGTTCAGGGCTTCATTCGTGCAGGACTGCGCGAGCGTACGTCGTAATTGTAATTCATATCTGTTATTTTGTTTGTGCTGCCAACATGTACATCTTAAGCTCATCCAGCACCAAATCAACAGATGCATTTACACATCCTACACCCTAAATTCTACAACAAACAATACATCCACTACTCAACCGCAAACGCGTTATATGCCGCTGTTTGTACGCATTCCGACTCGCGCGTCGGTCACATGACGCCCATCACTCAATTGTCGATAGCAGGAAGGAGCCTCAGCTCGCCCCGTCGAACGCGATGCGCAGCGCGTTCTCAAGTCCGCGACGATGTCGCTGATGTCCTCGATCCCGACCGATACCTGCGTGGCCAGAAGACGCAAGAGGGAAGGCAGAGGAGGGGGAGGGAACTCAGGGAAGACGGACGGGAAACGAGAAGCGGCAGGGGACGCGGAGGGGGAACGATAACAGGGGAGGAGCAGCGGACAGGCAAGAGGGAAAGGGCAAGCGAAACGTGAAGCGGAAGGCGTACCCGAATCAAATCAGGCTGTGCTTCGCTCGCGCGCTGCTCTGCCTCCGAGAACTGCTGGTGCGTCGTCGACGCGGGGTGGATCACCAGCGTCTTCGCGTCGCCTGCATACCACACATGTCCAGTTAACGTGCAAGGACGAAGGAAGGGGAGGAAGAGGGACGCACCGAGGTTCGCGAGATTGCTCGCGAGCTTGAGAAGGGCGAGGACCTTCGACGCTTGTGCGGAGTCGCCCTACAATAGTATCAGCGGCCGCGCGCGCGAGTAGGAGAACGGGCAGAGCGCCTCTACTGATGAAAAGACGCACCTTGACCCCAGAGTTAAGCACGCCGCCAAAGGCGCCCGCGGGGAGGCTCGTGAGGGCGCGCTGGTGCGAGGGGTGCGAGGGGAGCCCGAGGTAGGAGACCCACGCGACGTGCGGGTTTTGCGAGAGGGCGCTGTGGGGGCGGGGGCGTCAGCTTGAGTCGCGGACGGGACGAGGGGGGTGAGGGGGGATGAAGTAAGGAGACGTAGGATGGCGCCGGCATCGGGGCACGGGGAACGAACGGGAGGGGGCGAGGGGGCGAGACCCGCAGGAAAGGCAGAAACAAGCCAGCAAAGCCAAAGACATAGAAAGCAAAAAAAGAGAAATAAGAAAAGCACGCACGCCGCCAGCGCCGTCGCGTTCTCCCAGTGGCGCGCCGCGCAAGGAGAGCGTCTCGAGGCCCTGCAGGAGGAGGAACGCCGCAAAGGGTTGAGCGCGGGGCCGAGGTCGCGGAGCATCTGGGGGTGGGGGTGAGTACTTGTGGGCGGGGCGAGGGGAGGTGACGTGACGGGGGCAGGAGAAAAGGGCCGGGGAGGAAGGGACGCCTGCGAAAGGCACTGGACGTCGGAATACGTGATCCACCCTGCTCTTCTCGTCGCGCCACCAGCCCCTCCTAGAGCACGACGCCGCGCAGGTCGAAGGGCAGCGCTTCCTCGCCAACGCTCGCGTCCCACAACGGGCTCGTCGCGGCCATGGCTCGTCGCAGCCCAACCACCCGCAGACACGGCTCGACCCACGAAGAAAAGACGAGAAACGAAACGAGACGAAAAACGCACCTCAACTCGCACCCGCACCGCAAACGCCGCGGCGCCAAACGCCTCCTGGAAAAGGAGTCCGTGGCACCCCTCCGCTGGCTCCGTGGACGCGGGGAACTGCGAGGCGGCGGCGTAGTTGAATTTGCCTGCGGGGAGGAGGGGGCGTTAGTCTTCGGATACTTATCTGGGTGGGAGGGCGCGGGAAAAGGAGGAAGGAAGGAGGAAGGAGCGCAAGAGTACGTGAACGGAACGCGCAGAAGGGGGCAGGGAAGGGCAGACAACGAGCAAGAGAGGGGTAGAAAGAAAAAGGCGGAGGACAGGAAGGAACAGTAGAAGGAGGACGCAGGAAAAGTAAAAGACAGAAACGCACCTCCATCCACAACCACCCCCTCGATCGTCGTCCCATGCCACTTGGTCGCGCTCGACACGACAATGTCTGCGCCCAGCTCGAACGGGCGCGCGAGCCACCCGCACATGCCTTAGGTGTTGTCCACGACGAGGGGGATGTGCTGTGCGTGCGCGACCTGGGGCAGAGGGGACGGAAAGGGTGCACGACCCTCGAATCGCGCTGCATGCTGTCTGCAATTCGTATTCGGCGGTCCGGAGGCATCCTAGCGGACTGGCGCGATGGGTATACTCGTAGACGGGCGGCTGCGATCTACCATGAACGCATGCGCATCCATGGGAGGCGCAATGAGGCAATGAGGAATCCGGATGTGCCATCAGCCCAATTTGGAAGTCACGTGCGATGGGTTGCTTATGAGTGGGCTCCCTTGTTTACAATTTTGGTCACCACCTCCGCATACAAGTAAGCTAAGGTCGACGAGAGCCGCTTGTCCCATCCTGAAGTCGAAACATTTTGAGTCTCCCCGTCTGGTCTGGCCACGGAGAGTCCTCTCGTAACGAGCTCTCGCACTTCCCAGCTCTCGCTACAACGTGCAATTGAAGCCTGTCTGGCAGTGTCTACCTCTAAAAAGTTTAAATATCTGTCGCACCCGCGCCCACTGGCAGTCCCTGTCCGTTGCACCGTCCATCCATCCGTGTTCCCGCCCTTAACACACAGGTACCCGCCCTCAATCGCGGGTCCGAGTCCCTAACCGCGTCTATCCAACCTCTATGCGTCTATCAGCATCTGCTTTACCCCGGCCTCGGCTCAGAATCAGACTCAGACTCGGAGCGCTGGGTGGCGCGGGCTGTCATTATCGTATTGTACGCAAGCGCAAGCGCAAGTACGTTGCATCCACATACGTGGCTAATACGGGCTGCAGGCGCACCGGACACCGTCTATTTAGGGCGTTCATTGTTGTATATGCCCGGCGGGGGTTCGATTCCCCCAAGACCGATTAGGAGGCCGTTCCTTTTCCCCGTGGCACTCGCTCAATGTGTGGCTGACGAACCCGCTTATCCAGCATTGAACGCAAGATAATACGGGCTGCAGGCGCACCGGGTACCATCCATTCGTCTTTATCGCTTCTGGGGCATGTGCCGGGCGGGGGTTCGAATCCCCCAAGACCGATGGCACGGTGACATCAGTTTTTATTTCCGCCCTCCGAGACGCTTTCACCAACGTCCCCAAGTATACAGCATAAGTATACATGTGCCTGGCAGGTACCTACACCGTTTAGTAGCTTCTAGTACATATGCCATCTTGTTTGATGGCGCCGTTCGACACACTTTCGCTGAGGAGCCCACTCATACAGCATCAAATGCAGCTTAATACAGTCTGCAGGTGCACCGGGCACCATCCGTAAGCGATCCCTTCCTGTGTCTTTGTATGTGCCCGGCGGGGGTTCGATTCCCCCAAGACCGACTGTCTCGCCTGTTTTTTTCAATGCCCCTTCAACGCGTACCTGACGAACCCATTTATTCAGCATCGAATGACGGATAATGCGGTCTGCAGGCGGACCGGGCACCATCTATAACACTTGGCAGTATTGTATGTGCCCGGCGGGGGTTCGACTCCCTCAGGACCGATTTGTAAGTTGAACGGTTCCTTTTTCCCCTCGAAGTCGCTCACCGTATAGCCGACGAACCCACCTATCCAGCATCGAATACAGGAGAATACGGTCTGCAGGCGCGCCGGGCACCCTCCATTAAGCTCAATTGGTCAGTCTGTTCCCGGCGAGGGTTCGAATCCCCCTGGACCGATTAAGAGGTCGAGCAATTCCTTTTTCTCGTCGCACTCGCTCAACGCGTAGCTTCCGCCCACTTATACAGCAGTAGATCTAGGAGAATACGGTCTGCAGGCGCACCGGGCACCATCCATAATTTATCCTTCGAGTCTTTGTATGTGGTCGGCGGAGGTTCGACTCCCCCGGGACCGATTTGCAGTCGGCACAGTTCCTTTTTCCCGTCGTACTCGCTCAACGCGTAGCTGACGAACCCATTTATTCAGCAGCGAATACAGGATAATATGGTCTGCAGGCGCACCTATAGCCCATTGACTACTAGCACGTATGTGCCCGGCGGGGGTTCGATTCCCCCAAGACCGATTGCGTCCGGTGTTTTTCTTTTTAAAATGCCCCTTCGACGCGTAGCTCACGAACTCACTTGTCCAGTCTTGAATCGAGGATAATACGGTCTGCAGGCGTACCGGGCACCATCTATAGCTCTCCTCAAGCATACATGTGCCCGGCGGGGTTCGATTCCCCAAGACCGACGGTGTCGCCACTTCATTTTTTTTCTGGCCCCTTCAACGCGTAGCTCACGAGCCCGCTTATCCAGCCTCGAATGCAGCTTAATACGGTCTGTAGGTGCACCGGGCGGCGGGCATCATCTATGAGCTCGTTTCAGTATGCATGTACCCGGCGGGGGTTCAAGTCCCCAAGACCTATAGATGCTATCGCTGCTTTTGTTAATGCTCCTTCAACGTGTAGCTGACGAGCCCGCTTACACAGACTCGAATACAGGAGAATACGGTCTGTAGGTGCACCGGGCACCATCTATACACGCGTTCGACTCCGGTTGAGTAACGTATGAGCCCGGCGGGGGTTCGATCCCCCTAAGACTGATTCGTTGACCGCAGGTTATTTTTTAATGCACCTTCCACGCGTAGCTCGCGAGCCCACTGATCCAGTAGCAGATCTAGGATAATGCAGTCTGCAGGCGTACCGGGAACCGTCCATATATACGTGATATTCAGAGTCGTATGTGCCCGGCGGGTGTTCGATTCCCAGGACCGACTGCCGCCCCCCTGTGGTGTTTTTGATGCCCCTTCAACGCGGGTAATCAGCGCACTTATCCAGCTTAGAACTCAACATAATACGATCTGCAGGCGCACCGGGCACCATCTATGTGCCGTGGGGTAAAGTATGTATGTGCCCGGCGGGGGGTTCGAGTCCCTCAGGACCGATTTGCAGGTCGAAGGTTCCTTTTTTCCGTCGCACTCGCTCAACGCGTGGCTCACGAGCCCACCTGTCTAGCGGCGAATGAAGGATAACACGGTCTGTAGGCGCACCGGGCACCATCCATGATGTGCAGCTGAAATATTTATGTGCCCGGCGGGATTCGAATCCCTCAGGACCGATTTGCAGGCCGCAAGGTTCCTTTTCCCCGTCACACTCGCTCAACACCTAGCTGACGAGCCCACTTGTACAGCCTCGAATCCAGGATACTACGGTCTGCAGGCGCACCGGGCACCATCCGTACCTCCTCTTCTTACGTGGGTTTTTGGGCCAGTGAATGGCAGTACGAGTCCGGCTCTTTGTTCAAATTTCAAAGGCCGCAAGTCAGCGGAGTTTCAACCAATCCGTCTCTACCAAGGGCGAAAGTCCACATATTAGAGTTGTGGTTTTCCCCTTTTCTTCATGCAGGCCTTCGCGTTTGCTAGGCCAATCTTATCTATACTTTGGACTTCCGAATTAACCACTGTCGCAAGAGTACATGGGGTAAGAATGTATTCCAAGCTCAAGGTCCATGATGCAAAAGAACTCATGTCCGCACATAACTGTGACCACTGTCCTGATATTGTGTCCATTATGCATGTGGTGAGATGGGACAAATCCCGAACACGCGTAAGAAGGGGAATTAGATCACCCGTCGGAAGACGAATGGATATGAACAGATCACTTTTAAGGAGTGCCGCGTCGACCTCCTGCACCGTGCACTGATACTCAAACATGAACGAAGCTGCGGCCACATCTTGCGAGCCATGCGCATTGTGAATATGGTTTTCTACAAGTTCCCTGGCGAACTTTCCGTTTCTTATTCCTCCGCCAATTAGAAGTTGTATATCTTTCGATAGTTCAGATGTATTTCGACAACGGTCTACACCATTGCGAAGGAAGAATGGGAGGGCAGCAAGGGCAGCGGTTATGGTACATTGATGGATAGGGATCGAAATGGCGGCATGCATGCGCACCAGATTTTCAACAACATACTCCGCATGACAGAACATACGGAAGGCCATCCGGCATATAAAATAGGCCATGCGGTCGCCCATCGGGCACATAAAATAGGCCACGCGGCCGCCCATCGGGCAATTAGGATAGATACGAGCATTAAGCATTGTATCAAGTACCACGAGACCCCGTCGGGCACCCGTTAGGCACAAATTATAATAGACACGCTTTGCATCAAGTGCTAAGGAGGTGCGCATCCACCCCCATGCCGTGGGATCGACGGAGCCCCGTCCGGCACCAATCGGGCATAGATTTATGGTGTGGCGCGCAGTAGCTGCGTAGTTGCACACGAATCCCATCTGCGGACAGGACTCGAGCAACAATGTGCTCAAATTGAGCCGCGGACACGATCGAGACAGCGGAGTGGCTGAACCCGTCCATGCCGCACGACCCAGATGCTTCCGCATCTGAGCCTACCAGATGATCATCCTATTAGTAACAGTTTCGCGCAAAAAACTTGTCGCTCACCTGAACAAGCATGACGGAAAAACACGGTACAAAAGAGCAACTGAGAAAAAGGGAATGAGGTTCGGCACGAGTATATATATAAAGGCCAGACGTACCCCCGCGAGACAGAGGTATCTGATCAACATTCCCCACATCGATGATGCAGGTGTCAGATCACAGCGAGAAACGCACAAAGGGGGGGACTGCAGATAGAATGAAAATCTACAGATATTATCGCCGTCACCACAGTACCGGTGCACTAGGCCGTGAGTTAGAATTTTCGGTGTCGCCAGGAGAGAGAATGTCCAGAATATCGATGGGAAGAACGGACGGAGCTCCAGAGACAGAAAAATCGGGGGATTGTTCCAGGGAGAGAACTTTCATAAGGACCGGACCGTCAAGAGGCAGCGGTGGACATGGACGATGCTCTGCGCTCGATGAGTGGCACGCGGCTTCGAAGCTAAAAGATTATACACCGGGCATCAGCAAACCCTGATTTTCACCCTAGCAGGCTGTAGCAGCTGTAGTAGAATGTAGCAGCCTCAAACATGGCTATAGTGCTCCATAGTGCTCCATAGTGCTCTATAGATTTGGGGGAACTATATAGTGCTACATAGCTCAGGTAGAACTACATAGTGCTCTGTAGTTGGATAGGGGCTCCATGTAGTCCTCTGTAGTATTGCGGATCTCTGTAGTGCTCTGAAGTTTTTGGTGATCACATAAGATTTTTGGAGTTAGATTTTACCTTGGGCTCAATCACATCCTACTCTGCCAAGATGGTGGTCATCAACATTCATTATATGATGTACAAGATACAAGAAGGATATTCAGGCTCAATGCAGCAAGGAAAGAAGGTGCGGGCAGGTACAGAAATAGCCAAGCATTAAATATATGATCGGGGATGTTTGATCAGAAACATTCGATCCCTGATGCTTTTCCAGACGAAAGGCGAGTAATACAGCATATGTGTGGGCCATTTTTGAGCTTAGTCCCGGCCTGTAAGCTTCAGTTTAATGTGACAGCCACCCGGAATTCGTGAAATTCAATTGAAACTTCCGCAAGACTTGTTAGTACTCCAGAATGAAGGTTATGGGTTGGTTCAAATGAAACCGCTCTGTTTTGGCACAGAATTGAACATTCCGGCAGCCTCAACCCCGCCTAAACCGCACAAGAAATCAAAGCAAATTCTGAGGAATCTGTGTGGAAATGAGTACATGTTTAAATTTCCGGGGTCTGTCACGCGGGATGGGACGGGGGGTCAAATTGGATGTATTGAAGAGCTGTAAAACCGAAATTAAAAGCATATAAAACCCCTTCAATCACTCTGAATAATTTATGTAGCCTCTGCGCCCCGGATTGTGATGGTCCTTGGCATCATTTATTCATCGGGGTCTCAAAACACAGCGCTGAGGAAGTCCATGTGCCGCTATAACACCCTGGCGCGTTTGTTGACGCGTCTCAATGTCTGACAGCGCGTCTCAGTATCCTCAGCAGGGCAGCATCGACGTGTCTTGAGCAAGTCGTGAGTAAATTCTCATGTCAACGGATAATAGCCCGAACATCAAGCAGAAATAACTAATGACCGAAATTGAACTTAACAGATTTGCTGTGCCTTCCGTCGTTGCAACAAGCTAGAACTCAGGAATTCGAAGCAGCAAGGTCGTAAAAATATACTCACATTTCAATGATTGCTTATTATTTCTCATTAGCTCCGTGCTATCGATGTTTTTTTCCTGCGATGATCAATTGTGCATGACAAACTGATCAAAAACTGATGGACAAAATCGTTCTTCCCCTGGGTAGCCAAACCTAAAGGTTCAGCAATCGTCTGAATTTGATGATCTTTCCCAGCATGGGGGAAGGGTGGTAGTTTGCCCTCTCACTGGGGGCAAAAGCCAGCACATGCGGAAACGGGTCTGGTAAAAATGACGCGAGCGGCGCGCACTGGCACGCACCGGCGCGGCATTGACGCGGACCGGCGTACCGGTGGCTGTGTCATTGACGCGCATCGGCGCGCCGCCTCTAGCTCATCACCACATGTCCTCCCGGCCTGCAATTTATGCCGGGGGGTGTTTTAAACACTAAATGCATCGTCTAGCACACAAAAATCCCTCCCTCAAAGTCTTTATTTGGATCTTTAATCACACTTAGTCCTTGGTGGAATTCTGAATTTCTTGCTGGTGCATGGCCAAAACATTGAGGAGCAGGATCGAAATCCAAGGCAATGCATAAAAATACACCACACCCTTCCAATGTCCCGAGGGACTGGTTGAGATAAGGGGAAATAGCCGACCATCCTGGTCTTGTGCAGTGTTACCCAAAGTAATGTCAATTATTGTCGGTCCATCAGGTTCTCGGGTGAAATTATGTTTCTTATGAAATATTAACCTCGATGTGAGTGCTCGAGATTTTCGATCAGCTTACATCTCGTCGTGGATAGAACATCAATGAAACATCCGGAAACGTCTTCTCACCAGTTAGCACCAAGGTTACAGGGTGATACTCTTCTAATCCCAAGTTAGACTATGTCTCGGAATAATAGGGGGAGTCAAAGCAGTCAAGCTGCACCGATTCTCGACCGATTCTCATTTCGATTCTGATGTTGATTCTGATGGTGAGAATCAGTCGAGAATCGGTGTCGTTGCAGAATCGGTCAGAATCGGTTAGAATCACTGTTCCTCGCCGGAGGAGGAACTGCATCAGAATCGGTTGAGAATCGGTGATTCTCGTCGACACGAGAATCAATGCCCACCCTAAACCTACTTGAGCCTGCCCTGAACATCTGCCCACATATATTTTCGTTCTGCTAGTTCTTTGGCTGCAATATTCTGTGAGCCTCCGTGGGACCAAGGCAAGACTAAGACCTAGTTTGAGATATAAAGTTGGAGCCCAATAATTCAATAACACAAGAGACTCGGACTTTCGGCAGAGCGAGACAGTACACATTCATGTTACAGTAGTTGGGTGTCAAGGTAAGCATATCAAATTTATCTTCCTAGTAGAACACTCGGCTGGTGTTTTCTCACTGCCATTGATGCTCTGAATCGAGGTAAGAATCAGAATTGAACCAAAATTGAACCGGAGGGGGTCAAACCTGATTCCGATTCTGTGTCATGATCCGGCTTTTCAAAAGCCTTGAACACGGTGTCAGACCGTGATCACGGGAACACGTTATCCCGCGATCACGTCATGATGGGTCACAAGGACACCAAATCCCGAAGGACAGGACGGCACACGACCATGACACCTCGACAACTCGCGATCATATTCCTCTCGCCCATACATTCTCTGGCTTAAACATCAAATCCCGAGGGACGGAACAACACACAATCGCGATACTCCGACAACTCGAGATCATATCCCTGTCGCCTAACCCTCTTCAGTTTCAACAACATCCCTTTACGCCTCATATAGGGTATATTGAAACATAACACATAGGGTGGATACGATCGGGCTCCTAGATATATTAGTATATAAACCCGAGGTAGAAACTCCTGTACTCTAGATTCTACCTCGTCTAATCTCAGGCTTTACTTTTGCTTGACTCTTGTTCCCTCAGGATTACAGGGACGCTGGATTCTCACCTGTGGCATTACATACGGTGCTGCCTACGACCTCGCATCATCTTCCTCAGCAGATACCACTCCGTCTTCGGCTCCTACCAGTTCCCACCTGCACAATGCTCATGGCCTTACATCCCAGGACCGAACGAGGAAGCTGTTTGTCTCATACTGCTACTCGGTGACCGCACAGGTTACTAGATGGGCTGTTGAACCCCGGGCGGGATTACTATTTGAACAACTCAAGCCGACCCATAGGCCGTCGTTGACATTCTGGTCCGATTCTGTTGCCAGAATCAGACCAGAATCGACGTCAGAATCCAGAGAGAATTTCCGGGCCCTGACCGCTTTGACTCCCCCTAATATCCTATGGCCGACACAGCACGAATTGACTAGGAATTGGTGAAGAAGGCTCCTTTGCAACTCCGAGGTACCCGCCGTGGACCGGCAGGTTGAGGCTACTGGTTCACCAGGGCCACACGGCCTTCATAAAGCATGCAGAAACTCTGTCAACAGTGGAGTGCAAATTATTGTATCTGGGTCACTATGTGTGGAAAGCATATAAGTTCTGAATTGATGGCTACCTGAACCTGGCATCGGCGTACCGGTGGCTCTGCTATTGACGCGCATCGGCGCGTCGCCCCTAGCTCATCACCCCATGTCCCCTCCGCCCAGAATGTACAATGATAGATGTTTTAAACACTAAATACATATTCTAGAGTCCAAAAATCCCTTCCAATAAGGCTTTACCTGGACCTTCAATTATGCTTAGTCCTTGGTGGAGTTCTGAATTTCTCGCCGGTGTGTGGCCAAAACTCCGAGGAAAAAACTCCAAACTCAAGGTCATGCATAAAGTATCTATCAGGAGTTATAAACCCCTTTGATGTGAGGGACCGTCTGAGATGTGGGGAACTAACCATAACCAAAAAAAATGACAATTGTTATTGTAAATTCTCAGTCCATCAGGCTCTCCCATGAAATACTAACCTTCTGACTATGAATTCACGAGATTTTTGGAGTAATACGGTCCACTGCCTGCTCATCGTGGATATAACAGCAATGAAACACCTGGAAATGTCCTCTTACCGGTTACCCACCGACACGACAGGCCTATACTCTTTCAATCCAAGTTTGACTCTCGGAATGATATTTTACGGCCGACATAGCACGAATCACGAACGAGCAGGTGAAGAAAGTTCCCTTGCAAGTCATACCTGTTGCGGACCAGCGGGTTGAGGATTGCACAATTAATGTGTCAGGGGCATGCAGCCTTCCTAAAAAATTGAGACTGACATTCGAGCCCAACTCCCATATCTCGGTTCCAATGTGTGGAAAATATGGAAGTACCGACCAATTGAGCCCGGCATCGGCGCGCCGGTGGCTGTGTCACTGACGCACATCGGCGCGCTGCCTCCAGGTCATCACCCTATGTTCCCCCAGGCTGTAGTATATTCCGGGAGTGGTTTAAAACACTAAATACGTCGTCCAGACATCAATCCTTGGCTCAAGTTCTTACCCGGAAGTTGAAATTCTCTAGTTGGAACTCCTGAATTACTTACCGATGCGATGCGGAAACTTCAAGAAAACAATACAGATTCAAGTTATTACATGAAGAATCCATTTCCACAAATAAACTGCTCTGATTCAACAGTGACTAGCTCCGATGTGAGGAACACGAGGAGAAACCATACTGGTCGCAGATCTGAAACGATTTCAGTGCCGATTATTCTCAGTTGTAAGTTTTTCACCTTCCCTGACGTTGAGGTGGTCCCTCATCGAGTGCTTCATGAAATATGTTCAGTAACCTCGTGGTTATGAATATGCGAGATAAGCTCTGCGGTAATTTACGACAATACACCTCCTTTCAAAACCTTCTCCTCAAGTATTCGAAGTTGAACCGAAAGCCCAACTATATCTCAGAATGATGGGTTTTTCTACTTCTCTGAAAAACTTCCCTCGCAGTTAATAACTCAGGCCGCCAGAACAATGTGAGCAGCTCACTTGTAGCATGCTGGACTAGTTTCTGGTGACGCGGCACTGACGCGCATAAGCGCGGTGTTGACGCGGATCGGCGCGGAGTTGACGCGGCGTTGACACGCATTGACGCGCATTGACGCGGAAGTTGACACGGTTTCGGCGCGGCATTCCGAACTCATGGTGCAGTTTTTCCTACTCAAAAACTCAGAAGAATGTTCAACAAAACACCCCCGGTATCCTGCCACCGAGCAGAATATCGAGGACCTTTTTGTATAGACTCAAATACCACTAGGTCGGCCTCAAAATAATATGTTGTGTGTAATCTGGGCCAATTTGTCCCGAGAAAAGCCCAGGTGTCTCCTTTACAATTATTTGAGCAGTTTTTGATGGGAGAAAGCGCTGGGTTGAAGTTGAGCAATTGGCTCGTCAATGCGCGTCAATGCCGCGTCAATGCGCGTCAGTGCGCGTCACTCGCATCAATTTCTCCGGACCCTGCGGAAACGACATGCCTCAAGCGCATGTCGTCTGCACTTGGTCGCATCCTCAGATCAGTGATTGACACCTTTGTCAATCACTGATCCAAGGATAGTCCGTTTTTAAGGTCAGGTGCCCGATTGGGGTAGAACCTTATTACATAATCACGTTTTAAGGCCCTTGCCCTAGCTCTTGAACCTTGGAAATATCTACATCGGAAATTCACAGATATTTTCTGTGTGTCCAAATTTTTCCAAATTTTTTCAGTTCATGGGATGAAGCCATAGAGGAGTCAAATTGATGGGTTTTTGGCACATTGATGTCCCATCACATTGAAGGATGAGCTCCTGCACTCATTCAAGCACCATTCAAAAAATTCTGAAGAGGCAGATTGTTTCTAATATGCTCTAAAGTTGAGTTCCACCCCAAGTAGGGCTGGAACATTATGATTAAATACGACCTCGGGCCATAATGTACTGTAATGCTAGGATAATTTTAAGGATTGGCCGATATTTAATGGTATGAGTATCATATTGTATTGTAATGATATCTTAATGATATTTAATTGTATTTAATGAATTGTAACACCCTCCAAGTAGTCCAAACTGTCTCCGAAGCCTGCATTCAACAGTTCCTTCATTACAACAGTCGACAATGCAGTTGAAGCGGCCATGGACGACCGTGCATCGGACATTGTGTGCTTGCTGCTTGAAAAGAGGTGCTCGATAGCGATGCTCACACCTGGAATGCAGAGAATGTCACATGCAATACGGGAAAGAATAGGGAAGTGAATTGCAGCTTGGGAAACAAATTAGAAAATAGAGCAGAGGAAGAAGCATTAACACACCACCAAGCCAGAATGTTGTCATCATCAGCCATCAGATAAATATTGCTGAAAATTACTTGCAACTTCATCTGGGTCCTCTCGCGTACCGAGTGTGTCCCAGAAACTGCACGGCGAAATGTGGTGCTGCAAAGAAGATATCGCAGAGCTTGAAATGCGGAGCCGAGAAACCAGCAAAATGTTTCATACTTCGGGTACAGAAAAAGTCCAGGTAGGCATTTATCCAGAACACCGGAAGTCCCAGCGGCGGAGGGTTGAACCCGAGGACCTTACATGATGGCCCAAAAGTATAAATGGTATACTTTACCTATCAGCCAGGACTCCATGTAAGAATGGGGGCAGGAGTGGCCATATCATCTGGAGCTTAATATTATGATTAAATACACCTATCGTACTGTAATGTAATTGTACTGTAATGTAATTAAATCAGACATATTCCTAAGGTCTAATATTATGCCCAGCCTGTATTTAATCGTAATCCTGCTATTAAATATAATTATAATCAAATGTATTCATAACCTTAGCCAGCCTTAACCCCAAGAAACCAGAGAAAGAGGTGCCGCACAGCAAAAACGACGCCAGGGCAGCTAATGTAACAAGGGCCAACCCCAATCGGGACCCATCATGATCACTTAATAACAGACTTCAACAAACCGAGGTACGAGGTTGATCTTGTTGAAGCGTCTGGCTCTGAGAGACTAATCCAAGGACGCGACCAAGTGCGGACGACATATGCTTGACGCATGTCGTTTCTGCATGCCCTGGCTTTTGCCCCCGGTGTCTGCAGTTCCTAGTTGACTGTATATAGTACTCCTTGATGTAATGATATTTTCTTGGTCACATACTTCGTAACGCAATCGTAACGAGCATGTTTTTTCCTTCCTCGACGTGCTGTAAAGGCAACATATGGGATGTATCGTGCTTCGAATCAAGAACACATCACCCGGTCAATGTGTCGTGCTTCAACCGACGTGTCGTGGACTCCGCTCAATGTGCCGCTTGTCGTATGTGTCGTGCGTGCGTGTCTTGTTTATCCTGAGACAGATGATTGCGTGGCTTCCAATTGAATGCTCAGAAGAAGGATAAAAACGAGCGAGGGAACGGTGGAAGGCGACAGCATCTCGACTCGAGATAGTGTCGACTACCAAGTGTCAATCTGTCGCGCCACTCCGCAGTAGACTGGTCCCGCGAGTGATGGAAGAGCTGAGCTACACACACCTGTGGATTGGCGATGGACAAACGAACATGAGTCCGCACGATGCACAAGGTCTGTGGCGGCTAATCCGGGATCCAACGCAGGTTCCAGTCGGAGACCAGAATAATTACTTCTGATTCTAAAACTAGCATCTAGGCTTCTTATAGGCTTGTTTGGCAAGGCGGGCTGATATCTCGAAGCAAAGCAATCTATCATGCTGCCGTCGGTGGCGTGGACAGAAAAGCGCCCTGGAGTCATGAGATAGGCAAACCGGGGTTATTTCGGAAGTACAAACCTCTGCTTGGTATACGAGGTAAGGTGTGTACATCCACATCTCTTCTGCTTCCATGGGCGATCGTACTCGTTTCCGCGAGATTGTGAAGAGCACTCGGGATGCCCTCTCCACTGGAATAATCCTCGTAAAGGGATCACAGTACGACTTGAACAGTGCCCTCGCGCATTCCAAGCTTCAAACTGCATATTATCCTCCCGACTCACAGCTTTCCACATGGCGTTCCTTCAGCCCCGCAAAACCATATCCTGCCATAGGCAACACAGTCATGGAGTTTCTGGAAACTACCACCCTTGATGCAGCCCGCGGGGTCAGCGAGCAGGGATACAAACCCATCGGCGTGCTTAGCTTCGCATCGGCGGAACAGCCGGGTGGCGGTTTCATCAACGGCGCCAACGCTCAGGAGGAGTCAATCGCGCGCAGTTCGACGCTGTACGCTTCGCTCATGACCCACACGGCGCAGCAATTCTACACCTTGCATACATCAGACGGACGGAATGGCTTTTACACCCATGCGATGGTGTATTCGCCGGAGGTGGTGGTCTTTCGCAGAGATGACGGCGAGATGGTGCTACCGATGATGATAGACGTCCTGACGAGCCCCGCGGTACGCATTCGTGGGTTGTTGAGAGTAATTGACGTCTGCTTACCACTTCTCAGGTGCATGTTTACCTCGTTCGCAAGCACATGGCCGGGACGGCCGGGACGGCGATTGAGACAGATATCAAGAACACGATGCGGGAGCGGATGGCGCGGATCCTGTTCCTCTTTGAGCGGCGACAGGTGCCACACCTTGTCCTTGGAAGCTTTGGGACTGGCGTATTCCAGAACGATGTGGCCATGGTCGCGCAGATTTGGGCTGAGCTCTTGTGCGGGCCATCTGCTCGTTTTGAGCGCTCGTTCCATCATGTGGTTTTCGCCGTGATCGACAACCCGACCTATCTGCGATTTACACGGGCGTTTGAGGAGGCAAAGGCACAGTACATGCACGGCGGACAATGAACTGTCACTTGCAGTTAGTGATGTGCGGGTCGGGTCGGGCTTGAAAGCCCGGGCTTGGGTCGGGTCGGGGCGGGCTTGGGCTTGAGCCCGGGCTTGACTGTAACTTTTTTCTCCCTGCATTCAAGTAACTTTCGGAGGAGATTCACTGTTCTTTATATTATTACTCACTGCAAGTCTCATTCTGGTAATTTTTGAACCCTCACAGAGAGTTTTTTTTAACTCTGATGTTCACCATCAGTCCATCAAAATGGTTCAGCTCGCTATCGCGACGTCCCAAGCTACATTAAAGGTGAGAAGACCTGCAGGAGATATTTTATTTCAGTTCAGCAATGTTGAATTGCCTCAAAGTTATCCTTTCCTTTCAAAAACTTGACCTAGAACAGGACCCATTGAGGCCCGGGCTCAAGCCCGGGTCGCGGGTCGGGCAAAATTGTGGGCCCGACCCAAGCCCTACCTGAGCCCTACCTCGGGTCGGGCCTGGGTCGGGCTTTCAAGCCCGACCCAAGCCCGGGCTTGGGCTTCAAGCCCGACCCAGCACATCACTACTTGCAGTTTGTCATGTGCTGTCATCTGTGTTGTCACTTGTAGCCCACCTGAACTGTCATTTGTAATTTCCCTTTGTCCTTTCGAGACCCATTGTCTTTCTGGGCTTTGTTTTTGAATAAAGTGGTGAGCTGAACCGCATCCGACAAGCCGAGTGGCCGGAATGACCCGATGGTGATGTACTGATATGATCAATATAATCAGCTTGTTTCGGCAGATTCTGCGCTTAGAACCTATTAGCGCTGCTTGACATCTCCTTCCAACTGCAATGTGACCATCCTCAGTCAATGGTGAAGACGGTGCCAATGCGAGGCGGGCCGCGGTGGTGGGATGACGTGAGAGCAGGAGAAAGTGCGGGCGAAGGCAGGGAAAAGTCGCTGCAAGCTCGGTGCATCGCAATACTGATCACAATGGGTTTTAGTGTGTTGGGTGTTGAATACTGTCGAATGGCATTGAATCAAGGACAAGAAGACGAGATGATAAGGAAGAATCGGAGGAATAAATGATGAGGCACGTAGGGTGCTGAGTGTTGTCGTAGTAAAATAGAGCCTAAATTCTTGGATGACGAGCGCAGGACCTAAGCGCAGGATACGGGGTCGATGCATGCACTGGAACGACCTGGATATGAGCCTAACCTGCGTGGAACAAATTCTGAATCTCGTGGCAACTCAAATGCAGCTGCAAACTATTCGAGAGCTCGCTGGCTGAACTCCCTGAACTCAGAAGCTACACCTGTGGAATGGGTGGAAGCATAACTGTAACTGTGACACGGGGCTGGGACTCAAATTGACACAATACCGGGCCTACTAGCTGGTACAACTGCGGGTATGACTGCGGGTGCGCTGGACTTTTCTGGAGCAATTCGGGCTATGTGAAATTGCTTGGGAATCTGGCTGCACCGGCAAGCAGCCGGTCTGGCCAAGGTTATCAATCCAAGTAGGGCTGCACAGTGGCTGAAAACCAAACACATCACACAGGGGTCTGGGTGGTTGAGTTTATTTTGCAGAGGAAGTGGGAGAAGGGAAGAGCCCCATCTCGAGAGAACCTGGGACGGGCATAGATTCAGCTTTGTCCGAGAGAATCACTGCGTTCAGCGGGTCTGTAAATGCGGTTTGCGTTTAGGCGGCTACGCGGGAGCCGGCACGCCTAAACGGCCATGTATGTTTAGATCAACTCCGCGCCACGTGGCCACACGGGTCTAGGCGGGCTGATCGGGCTAGACCTATATCAACCCACGCTGTCTATTTCGGCCACGCGCGCCGCTTGCACTGGTGCCCTTTTTACTTCAGATTGTTGACGGTATGCTAGCAACAATTCATACAACTCAATGATACATCCATGTGGGGGTTCAGGAAGAGAGAGCAGCACAAGGCTGGTGCAACCATTGCCGTTGGAGTGCACGTCGCCGCAAAATCAAAGTTTAGCAGAAGCATAATAATTAAATAAGCGGACACGAGGACATCAGATTACGTGTAAGGCAAAGCCAGCGGGCACACTTCCCTACGAGAGCTCGAAGTGCTCAAAAGAGTGCGAGAGGGCGGCACCTCGACGCGAACATGGCATAAGTCGCCGAGGCAGAGGTAGACGCGTCGGTCGAGGGTACTTACGCTGACCCTCGTTCGGCTAATCGAAGCCTGTTCTAGGCGGTGCCTAGGAGACCGAGATCACACCGATCTAGCCCGGTAGACCGAAATAGACCGGGATCCACGGCTGTGCATTCGGCTAGACGATGCCGTGTTTAGGGACCCGCTGAACGCAGTGAATTGGATGGAAATTACGAACGCAAATGTTTGGTGGACAAGGAAGTGAGTTATGAGAACAACCCCGTACATGGCTACTGTGCAGGTCCTCACCAAGAACGAAGTATGTGAGTGCGGCAAATGAGAGAAATTACTGGAAGTGTTGGTTTTATCTCGTGAACCTGGTGAGATATCACTCTTGGCCGTGAGGCCTTACTATTTCCACCACTTAGTTGGCCATTTAAGCATTTGTTCCCCTCCCGTTGTTGTTTAAATGGGTCAATCGAAGCACAACTACATCAGAGCGAAGGCATGCATCCTAGCAAAAGTTAAAGACCCCAAGTCCTCAAATATGCCAGCATTTGAGTTCACAGTGAATTTATTTTGCGCGGCAGTATAACATGGCCAAATAACAGGCTAGTTGGCCACCCTGCTAAATTATGGGCTGAGCTCTCAAATGGTGGCCACATGTACTCTAGATCATAGAGGTAGGTCATATCGACTACTTCACATAGTTTTGGTGCATATGTGAGGCATACAAAGTGTCAGAAAATCTGCTTCCAACTGATGGGGAACTCCAAAATCGGGGTGGTGAAATGAACCAGTGTCTTACAAGGAGAAAAAAAGCCAAGATGAGCCAAATTAAGATCCACACTACTTAATGGGAAGTATTGAGATGTACTTGAATGCCTAACTGCATTCCAAGATGCTGGTAGCTCCTCCAAAAAATCCGACTATTAGTGAGACCAAAATTGGGTGATTTGAGATAATGGCCTGCAGAATGATCAGAGTTGGATCAATAAAATCCAGGAATACCTTTCAGAAGGATGCATTGGATAGTTAGAAGTATTCTGTAAGAATTCAGACCAATAACGTGACGGTGTCGTGTACCCCAACAGTGGCCAGTATGGCTGACTCAAAAAGGAAGTGGTCCTTTCCCGAGTGTGTTAAGAAAGGTATTCCAGCCCATTGCCATCCAGTGGTATTGAGGAGAGAAGCCCAGCATCGAGGGATCAGAACGAACTCCAAAGGTTGTGGATCGACGAAGAAATGGTGGAGAAATGGCAAGGGCAAGTGAGGTGACCGGCCCGACAGCAAGAAATTGATGTCCCCACGCTTCGGATCCCGATCCGCGATGACGTAGCTTTCAATTAACCCATCACTTTCGGCTGAAATTTGGTCTGGACATCCGTGGGAGGTCGTACTCTGTTTGTACATTATGCCCAGTCATAATGATCAAGCTCGGGCCTTCTAGCTCTCAAGTGGCCAACTAGGTAGGGTGGCCAACTAGGTGGTTGAAAATAGTAGGTTACAAGCTCATGAGGAGCTATACTGTAGGTACAGTATTTATAGTAGAATTGAATTATTCCTCCATGTTCCATTAACTTCCATCCCATTCCATATCAGTCAGCATTGACTCAGCTTCCTCGGGGTTGCCTCGGGCTTGTGCTGGATTGCTAATCTCCAACAGGAAGGGACTGCAGACTCGAAACGGCGGCAACTGGAACAACTGTGGTGCAAATTGGTATCGCTCGAAGCTCCTTTACGGCAATGTCAATGGATGGAACAATGGCTGCTAACTTCTGAAGTGTTGTGTTGACCTGTGAGCCTGTGACTTGTGCTCCTGAATCTGATTTTTGTTGAGCTTGCTATCCATGGATAAAATCAAACTCGTCTTAATTGACAAAACCGACCTCGCTGGTTTACCAGAGCTGTTATCGTATAAAAACCCCATTCCCACATAAAGCTGCTTAGTCAATTCATTCGATCTGTGTCCTTGAGTTGCACTAGCAATATATCGTGTGAGCTGTCCTATCCTTGTCCTTGACCTCGGTCAGAGCAAGTGTCTATACAGACCTAATACTTGGTCTTTCACCTCCAAACACATTTTCGTATCACATAAGTGAAAGTTGTAGTTGGTTGGTTGTTGTTGAATTGGTTTAGTGAAGAGATTCTACCTTTCACAAAGTCTCTTAGCATTTCTTTCTACCTTTCACCTGTGAGTGAGAAGCAGTGTTTCATCATCATCTGAGTCGGTGTCCTCTATTGTCACCTGAGAAGATGACGGAAGGCACGGAACCTCAACGGTGGCATCCATGTCGGTATGTGCATCTCTGGCCCCTCACCTCTTCCAGAGAGCTGATGCCGGACTGTGTCGTTCATGCTGCTTCCGGCACACCCAATCGACACTCTTCATCGTATTAGATGGAAATGGCTGTCGAAAATGTGTCTCGAATACAGTAATATACGGGTCCTTGAGACACTACGGACACCTAATGTTTTCATTAGTTTATAGCTGGTTTCTGTTACACATATGTTCAATACACTCCAGTAGATCATATGAATGTTTTCTGGACAAAGTCTGGCCAATATCGGCTGGGAAATGGGAGAAAAGTCGATTTTGTTTGGCAGTGCTTTAGTGTATCACTCGTTGAGACACCACACATCAGGCTATAACTTTGGCAACATTCAGAATTTTCCGAAACAAAGTGGCTGGGAGGCAAAGTATGTTTTGTTTGCAATATCCGGCATACAAGGATCTCGAAAATCTGACGAGAGACTATTTGATTTCGAATTTCCCAATTTGGATGTCTCAATGACCCGTATATTACTGTAGCCACCGGCAGTGTTACCTGGGTGCTTATCTTGAAGAAGCACCATAATGTGGCGAAGAAAGTTGATTATGTATATGTGCAGCATTTACAGTGCTAGGATTCCATACAGTTTGCAAAGTGAGTTAGAAATGAGTGCTGGAATGGAGGTGGTCTTGGCGAGCGCCGGCCGGCAGTGGCATTGAAAGTTGGGCACAATGGAAAATGATGGCTTGATCTGGCCGATGCTGCCACTGATCATCACTTCTTTTTTTCTGGAGGGGGGGGGGGTTGTGGGACTTATTGACTGATCCAGAGATCAATCACCTCTTGGGCCAGAATTCAAGTTCTTCATCTTGCAAAAAGAGAGAGAGATTTGAGGATCTACAGTAGAATGTTTATGCAAGAGTTTAAAGCTCAAAAGTTACTGCAGCCCCTGCTATACTTTTCCATTGACCATTGACTTCTTCATCAAATCCGACGACTTTCCCTGCACTTGGGGTATGTTGTAACGGTGCGACTCTTTATTGTCTCCTCTTTTACCTCATTCCTTTTCCCTCTCCCCATCTCTCTTCTTCTCTCTTTTAATCCACTTGTTCACGGCTTGACGCCGTAGTCGCATACCATTTGATCTCGTACTTACTCCCATCAAACACCATCGTTTCACTTGATTTCATATCTAGTCACACACTATATATATCTGGCTTGTCTGTAGTAATGTCTTTAGTCAATCTACCCTTTACGCCACTTACCTCTGCTGGTCCGACTAACCAGCCTTCTTGAACTTCTGAACCTTGTGCCGGAACTAGCCGACGACTATCTAACCGACCTTATCTAGCCGCCAGCTCTCCGTCACATCTTTTTAAGTGCTCGCTCCTGTCGCTGCTTCGCTAGTTTCCCCGGGTCTGATCAACCTATCATACCGCCCTGCTGCCGACCTACAACTGCACTCAAAGACTCGAATTACTATGGACAACAACACCGACAACATTCATCACACTCGCGCGGCCACTCGGGCCGGCGTATACCCCGCTCCCGCACCTCTCTATAGTCCGCTCGCTTCGGCGGCCGACGTAGCGGAGACCGGGGACCCGAACTTCCCCCCCCTCACTCCGTTGAGATCCGCTTCCGTTCCGGTTGCGAGACCAACCCCCGTTTTGGCGGGGGGAAACTCTGTCACTTCGGTGACGAGTCTGCCCAGCGCCTGGCGCACTGGAGAATTTTCTTCCCCCTTGCCCACGCTCGTGCATAGCAAGGAAGAGTCAGCGGCTTCTGGTGGAATTCCGGTGCTGGCCAAGAACGAGGACGGGGGCTGGACTCCCGTCACCCGTAAGACTTCACGTAGTCATCGTGAGCGAAGCAATTTGAATAAAAGCCAATATACCTCTAGTTCGGCTTCAGATTCAGGTGCTTCCGTTGATGACTCGCAATCCACGTACAAACGTGCGACCCACAATATGAGCCAACAGGACCTCGAGGCCCTCGTGCGCCGCCATGAGACCATTACGATGCAGTACCGCTCCCAGTTGGCGCGGAAGGCGTCGTCTGACAGCCGTCAGGGAAGTTGACACCTGACAACCGTCAGGTGAATATGAAATTGGACGTTGAGGGGGACGTACCGAACACTGGGGCCTCGAGCCCTAGTGACCACGGCTCGGTCTCCGAGCCAGGCCCCGCTCCCGCACCCGTTGCCCAGAGGCGCGCAGTGACGGTGGAGGAGGTCGAGGATGAAGGAGACTTCATCCGCCCTAGCTACGCCGGCCCTTCAAATGATAAAGGCAAAGGTCCGGATCCGGGGAACTGGGGAGGCATCGCCTCACTCCATGACTTCTCGGAAGATGAGCTAAACAAGCAGCGTGAGATGCTGCTTAACTATGAGGAGATTAACCGCATAGTTAAGCAGGAGGATCATTCGGCGGCCGCCGGTTTGGTTAAATTCTCACCTGCTCAAACTTCTACCCCGAAAGCTAGAAGGCTTCGGAAGCGCTCGAAGAGCCCAAAAGCCAAGAAGGCTAAAGCTCGCGCTGAAGTACCCGAGCCAGCGGAGGAGCCTGCGAGGCCCACCGCAGCTGAAATGCCTTTGAAACCTGCCACTAAAGTTGAGGATTCAAAGGACACTCCCGTAAAGTCAGGAGTACACTTACCTGCCCCAGAGCGCGATGCGGATAATGGTCGCGAGTCCCCTTCTGGACTATCTCTACAAGAAATGTTTAGCATAATCAGTAAACGAATTGATGAGCTTGAACCGAGGCAGTACGCTGGGAAGAAACCGTCCAAGGCCAGGACGGAGTCTCAGCCGACCGAACCGGCGGCTCCCGCGCCCAAGGCGCGTGAGGCGACCGACCCGCAAGGTACCACTCCAGGGAGATGGGCCGCGGAGAATTTCTTTAAGAAAGCTCTTCGCGATCCAACGACCACTTCTGTTAAAACGAAGCCTCCGCATTCCGACCCACCGGATGATTCGAGTTCGAGCTCAAGCGAAAGCTCCAGCTCATCGAGTGACGATGGGTCTGGATCATCGCGGAGATCGTCAAGTCCGCGTTTGTCGTCAAAACGCAAGCGTGGGCATGTTCGAAAACAAAAGATGTCGTTGAAACCGATTCCCCCTTCGCAGTACAACGGTGAACCTGATGCGAATGCAATTCAGCGTTTCGCTCGAGAGTCCAAGACTTACGTCAGAATGGGACACGTACCTGAGAAAGAACAGGTGTTCTTCGTATCCTATTACCTGGACGGTAAAGCACTTGATTTCTATAACCAAATCGTTCTGGCAGACGAAGACGATTGGGACTGAAAACGGTTCTTTATAGAACTGTTTGAATTTTGCTTCCCTGTGGACTTCCGGAACCAACAAAGGAAGCGCCTTAACCGGTGCTTCCAGGGCTCTCGGGACGTCGCAGCTCATGTGGCCGAGTGGTTTCAAATCTATAATACGATTGGATTGGAAGACACTCAGGAAAAGATAGTGAAGCTATTTAACAGCTTTACCTTCGATATTCAAACGGAGATCCATCGAAAGGACTTGGATCCCGAAGAGGCGTCTTGGGACGAAATCGTCAAAGCCGCTGAGAAATCGGAGGTTTTGCTAAAGCTCGCCTCGAAGAATCACGGATCTGACGAGAGGTCTTCAAGGCGCGCTGAACAGCAGCCACAAAGAGCGAGCGAGAATCGCCCGCAGAACTCCAATCGACCCACGCGCGGAGGATTCCGTGGACGTGGGCGTGGACGCGGGTCGTGGGTTGCACCTCGACCACGCGAGGAAAGTTTCCGTACTTCCGCGGTCAGTGTACCTGGAAGGAGCGGCAAACCGGAGAGACCTGCGGAGCAGATCTCGCCTCAGCGGCGCAATGAGATGCTAGCCAAAGGGCTGTGTTTCAACTGTGGTGAACCCGGTCATTTGGCGCGCAACTGTCAGAAAAACCAGACGGTACACTCTAAAAATAAGGGTAAACCGCCGGGTTTCAACAGTCATGCGGTTCACATACCTGTGGCTTCTAGTTCGCGCGACGCGCTGAGGGAAAGCACCGAGGTGCTTGAAACAATGTACTTCGGTTCGATTCGCTTTGGTAAACTTGGCGAAGTCGAGGAGGGCGGGGAACCCCTTCAAAATTTTGATTCCAACTCCGAATCTGAATACGACCTAGTCTTTAAAGACATTCCGCAGGACCCCAACGATCCAATGCGAAAGGACTCACTTCCGAAGGCAATTGGGGACCTATACGCGTTTTACACGGCGCTGAGTCTTCAATCTGCGCAACCATATCCCGGGGACTCGCACTTGCGTACCTCGGACGAGGCCTTTGATGAGAATCGGTTCTTCATGTACCTAATATCAGAAAATGAGTATCTGATAATGGATCATGAATGCGACAGCGAATACACGCTCGAGGCGGGGTTGTTGCGCGACCCCACCTTCATGCCCGCACTTTGGTACGCCCAGATGCGATCGGCTGAGTTGGGACTTGACCCCGAGGAATCGTTGAAAGAAGAACGTTACCTTGGGGAGATTGGTGACGTCCAGGCGGGCGCTGTCCAAGTCTTGCTTGAGCAGCATGCATGGAACTCGGAAGAAGGACCCGAGCCTGGTGATAGGTTCGAGGTGCGAACCAATGGCGACGACGGGCTCATTATTTCCGACCGTGTTATCGCGTACTGCTTCGAGCTACCGAGGCAGCTTTGATCGATCCCAATTTCGACTTGGTTAGCTGGTACAGGCAAGAGATATTTCTCCCTGACATAGACGACTCACCAGAATCATCGATTTCCGAGCTAGGGCTGGAATCTTGTGACTCTGGTCTGGAAAGTAGCGATTGGGCGGATTTGCCCTCGCTACGAACCGTTAGTAGCTCGGAGCACTCGGAGGCGGACTCGATGCCACCCTTGCATGCGGTCGCTCGTTCCGAGTACGGCTCAGACGAAAATGTCTCTATGCCCTCTCTCCAGTCTGTTAGCGACTCGAGCGGATCAGAAAGCGACCTATCTGACCTAGTCTCACGCGACGATCCCGACGAAACCTTTGAAGATCGTCTTGAGTTCTGGGCACGCGCCGCAGAAAGTCACGGCCTAGCCCGGGAAATGTGGAGATTCCGCGGAGGTCGCGCCGTCTGGGCGACGTCCTTGGTAACACGGTCTCTGCCCTGTTGGATTTCTTCCAACCTTACCCGGGAGACGAACTCGTCTCTTGGTCTGATGATAGGCGAGACTCGGTTCGATTCCGAGTTCTGCGGCCTACGGATCGGCATTTTGTCATTGAGGACACGTTCTTGGGTGAGGTAACAATCTTACCTATTGACTTTCTCCGAGACCCGGGATTTCGGTTTGTCGAGTGGTACGCGCAGCGTTGCGCCCGCGTGTGTGAAGTTCTTTACTCCCAAACGGCCTTACCTATACACCATTTCCCAATTGAGGAACTATTCTCTGACACAGTTCAGCAATACTTCCGGGACGTGAGTCGCCACATACCAATGTTCGAAGGCGTCGGTATTGGCCGGATTCCCCGGAAGCTTCATGACTTGAAGATGCCGGACGAGTTCCTCGTTTGTATTCCAATTGGCATGAGCGGAATGCATCAGGAAGTAATTTCTGAAAGGACTTTACTTAATCCCCGTCTGGACCTTGTCGGCTGGGTATTGAAGCGTCAGCTGAAGTATGTTCTTCACGATAATAATCGCCAGAAGAATTGGCACTATACTTGTCGTTCCAATTACTTTGGTGAATTGTTCAACCTGCCTGAACTCGAAGTGGAGGGCGAGTTCCTGCTGCACTGTGGAGGCGCTCAGATCCCGCGGACAGCATGAAGGGAATTTCTCGCACCTCTTCGGTTCCACGGTTAACCGACCGGGTAGTTGCTCGGCCCTTGGTCATCGTGGTCCGCGTGAATGGGGAGCCTGTTCGCGCTCTTGTAGATTCTGGGTCCCTCGGGGATTTGGTTTCTACTTCACTGGCTGATCAGCTTCGTCTCAAACGCGAAGAGCTTAAGGATCCCATTACCTTGCAATTGGCCGTTCAAGGATCTCGATCCAAAGTCAATCATTCTGTGAACGTTAAATTTAGTTATCAGGATATCGTTGAAAAACGGAGCTTCCTTGTTGCTAATATTAGCGGGTATGACATGATTTTGGGCACTGCCTGGTTGTTTCAACACAAGGTGAGCATTGGGTTAAACCCCGCTCGCGTTTGTGTCGGAAGCGCTAATTCCGTACCCATTGAAGGCGTCGCAACTGCGCGGGTGTTCGCTGGAGGCGTTGAACTAGGCGAGACTAGCACCCAAGCCGCGAGGGACCAGATACTAGAATACGCTAAGCCGATCTGTAAGACGGCAGCTGAAACTGGCCTACCTCCATTAAGAGCTATCAATCATACCATTCCCTTGATTGATGAGGATAAAATTCTACCGTGGCGGCCTTCACGCTGTCCCGAAGCTCTGAGAGAACAATGGGATATTAAAAGGCAGACGTACTTGAAAGCTGGCCGTTGGCAAGTCACCAACTCAGGCAACACTGCGCCGATGTTGTTGATCCCGAAGGTCAAGATGAACCCGCCGGGCTTGCGCGTGGTCGTAGACTTGCGTGCTCGCAATGCCAACACGAGGAAAATGACTTCCCCGTTGCCGGACATGGAGGGGATACTGCGGCGTGTCTCGCGCTGCAAGTATCGCTCGCTCATAGACGGGCAGGATGCCTATGAGCAGATACGAGTTATACCAGAGCACGTTCCGCGAACTGCGGTCAGTACGCCAGATGGCAATATGGTTAGCCTCGTTCTACAACAAGGTGACTGTAACGCACCTGCCACTTATCAGTCGCTTATGAACTACCTGTTCGGCGAATATATTGGTCGCTTTATGGACGTATATCTCGACGATATTATCATCTACTCAAATACTCTTGAGGAACACATAGAACATGTGAAGAAGATAATCGACATACTCGAACGCGAGGAGTTGTATTTGAGCGCAAACAAGATGCAGCTGCTTCAGCCCGAACTGAAGGTCTTGGGCCGCGTCGTAGACGATAGGGGCATTCGTATGGATCCCAACAAGGTTGATATGGTCTTGAACTGGAAAACGCCGACGAATCGGGAATTACTTCGCGGATTCCTCGGCTCAGTGACTTACCTTGGCGGAGATGTCCCGGACGTCCATATCCCCATGGGAATCCTGCATGAATTAACAAGCGACTCGGTTCCTTATCGGTGGGGCTATACGCACCAGCGGGCATTTGAGGACGTCAAACGCCTAGTGGGCCGAGGGAAAGAACACCGCCGCATGCCTTTGGATTATAGGCCCGAGGCGCCGCAGATTTGGCTGGTCACAGACGGCTGCGGATCTGGAGTTTCTGGTGTAGTCAGCCAGGGCAGCGACTGGAAGGACGCCAAAGTTGCGGCGTTCTTCTCGGCAAAACTGAATTCTGCACAGCAAAACTATCCCGTGCATGAGATAGAAATGCTGGCGGGAATCGAAGCGATGCTTCGCCACCGCGATATCCTGCAAGGGTGTCGATTCATTTGGGTAACAGACCACAAAGGTCTGATTCATCTTGTGAATCAGAAGAACCTGTCGGGGAGACAGGCTCGCTGGATTGAAAAAATATCTAGCTTCGACTTCGAGATAAGGTACATACCTGGAACCGAGAATGTACTCGCAGATGCTCTCTCTCGCATCTACTCGAATGAGGCGCCGGGGACCGTCCGTGCGCGCTCTGAATACACATATCACGATGTTATTGATAATGATGTTCTGAATATACATTCAATTACCATGCCGGTACTTGTGGGATTGGAGGCGATGGCTCTGTCCAGCGACAGAGTAACGCGGTCCATGACGCACGCTGCAAACGCCCCGGGGGGCACGGCCTCTGGGTCAGACTCCCGTACGTCCCCAGAGGAGGGCGGGGGTACTCAACACAAATCAAAACCTTCGGCGCCGAAGCCGAAGACCAACACAGCACCCAAGCGGGAAGAATCCGACAGGAAGTCGAAGGCTCCCTTGGATACGGCACCAGCGTACAACGCCAGTGAGGCTCGAGACGGTAGAAGACAAGGGGGACAGCTTCCCACTGATTTCGCTGATCCTTCTGATCCGTCGTCTCGGAATCACGGCTCTGCCACGGAACCAAACGCAAGCGACGTCAATCAAGGTGATCCCCGATCACCTGGACTCCCTGCTGACTTCGGCGAGGACTTCGAGTTTCTGGACGACTCGCTTCTTAATGTCGTAAACTCGGGATGGCACGGACTCGATCTTGCTAAGCTTCTCGCACACCACTACGCTGATGATCCCTTCTTCAAGAAGATCCTGGAGTCCCCAAAAGACTTTCGTAACTTCGAGGTCGAAGAAGGTCTTGTTTACCTCAAGGAATCGGACCACCGCGTCCTTTGCGTTCCGAAGATCTCCTATCAGGATCGAAACGTACGAGAGATAATAATCTCTGAGGCACATTCCATCCTGGCTCATCTGGGTCTTCGCAAAACTCTTGATTACCTACGGGACCACTTCTGGTGGAAGGACATGGTAGACGACACTCGCAGCTTCTGCGAGTCGTGCATGACTTGCAAACGCAGCAAGCCAAGTAATCAGAAGCCCTATGGGCTTCTACATTCACTTAATCCGCCGCTTGAGCCGTGGGACTCAATTGGAGTGGACTTTGTCGGTCCCCTTCCCGAGTCCAAGAACCGCGATGGAATATTCAACTCCTTAGCTGTCATAATCGATCTTTTGACCGGGATGGTGCATCTAGTTCCTACTCGCATCAATTACACGGCGAAACAAATGGCAGAACTTATGTTTGAACATGTCTACAAACTGCATGGCTTACCCAAGTCCATCGTGAGTGATCGAGATTCTTTATTTACCAGCGTGTTCTGGAAACGACTCTATGAACTAATTGGAGTTAAGCTCAAGATGTCGAGTGCTTATCATCCCGAGACCGATGGAGGTACCGAACGTGCGAACCGCACTATAACGCAAATGTTGCGTCAATGCATCGGGCCGAAGCAGAAGGACTGGGTGAACAAGCTCCCGGCTATTGAATTCGCGATGAACTCGGCTCGTTCTGAGACCACTGGATACTCGCCGTTTTTCCTGAACAACGGGCGCATGCCTCGCTCACTTCTATGGAACTCTGCACGTACCCGCGAATTTCCCGGCGTTGCTACCTTTGCGCTGGAACGTCGACTGGCGATCATGGCTGCGCATGACAGCATGATTGTTGCTCGAGTCAAGCAGACTCGGAATGCTAATCGCAAGCGCCAAGCCTCGCCGTTCGTTGACGGCGACCTCGTCTATCTGTCTTCAAAGAACATCTCGTTCGAAAAGGGACTCGCCCGCAAGCTCATCCCTAAATACATTGGGCCGTACGCTATTACTCGAGACTTTGGCAATGGCTCGTTTGAACTGGACCTACCCGCGAATATGAAACAAAGGGGTATCCATAACGTGTTCCACTCCTCTTTACTCAGGGTACACGTACCAAGCGATGATCGTCGGTTCCCTGGGCGCCTAGACTGCCAGCTGGGGATATCTCTGGATGATGAGACCAACGAATGGGCTGTTGACCGCATTGAAAGTCATCACGGCCGACGCTCGAAGGCCCTCTTCGAAATCTTGTGGAAGTCGGGTGATCGCAGCTGGATGCCTTACCAACAGGCTAAACGCCTTCAAGCCCTATCCGAGTACCTGGAGGCTCAAGGTGTATCCGAAATTCAGGAGCTACCCTACGGAGCGGGGAGACCTCCTGCTGACGAACAGGAGTTGCTCGTTAGCTCCGTAATGTCGCAGTTCTGGGCTTATAAGGCAGACGATCCCCTAGAGGAATTCTTAACTCCCTCTTTATCCAACATGACTCCTGCCATCGACGTCTTCAGCAACTCCGCGGTATTCCCACCTATCGGAGATCGCTTCACTGTGTATAACACTCAGCATTGTGCGCTTAAACGCGTCAGCCCGACCCTGTTCCGTGCCACCTTCACTGGGCTCGGGACTGAACTCTTCGACGCACGCACTATCCGTCTCTTCGCCGACTATAACGTCGCTCTCTGCACTCGCGAGGATATCCCCGAGCTCATCCCCGCGTATTACGTCAACTTCGCCCAGCTCATGAATTCGAACGACGATTCCGGATTCGGCTGGGCTTACATCGACGAAACTTCTGGCACTATCGTCTGGAACGACGCCCTTCACCCGGCCAACCCGGACGCGTTCTGTGTGCTCGACCACGAGATCGTCAACCGCTTCCTCCCCGAGGGAGAGGTGGCGGTCACCGAGATGTATTTCGAGAACGCCGAGCGCCTGATCAAAGCCGATCAGGCACGCGAGCTGAAATATTTTCGCCAGCGCCAGGAGAAGAAGGGCAAGGGGACCGGTGCGCCGGATGTGTACGCCAAAGCATCGAAGGATAACTTTGCGCGGAAGCGTCAATTGCTTTTGGACGCTGCCGCGGCTGCCGCCGTGGCCAACGCTGAGAAGCGCGCCGCCGCTTCCGAGAAGCGCGCTGCTGACGCTATTGCTGCCGCAGCCAACGCACAGGCTGGACCTTCGAATTCGAAGCCGTTGGAGGATGGGCAGGAGATGGACCAGGACACCTAAGTCCGCCGTGTACGTCGGCCTGGAGGGCGGATGTAACGGTGCGACTCTTTATTGTCTCCTCTTTTACCTCATTCCTTTTCCCTCTCCCCATCTCTCTTCTTCTCTCTTTTAATCCACTCGTTCACGGCTTGACGCCGTAGTCGCATACCATTTGATCTCGTACTTACTCCCATCAAACACCGTCGTTTCACTTGATTTCATATCTAGTCACACACTATATATATCTGGCTTGTCCGTAGTAACGTCTTTAGTCAATCTACTCTTTACGCCACTTACCTCTGCTGGTCCGACTAACCAGCCTTCTTGAACTTCTGAACCTTGTGCCGGAACTAGCCGACGACTATCTAACCGACCTTATCTAGCCGCCAGCTCTCCGTCACAGCGGGTCACAGCTTACTATATACGTGACCGCACGCGCGACGGTGTCTTTCCTCACTGCTTCCACCCGGATTCCAGTGAGGTAAAGTCGTCCGCCTTTTATTCTACCTATACTTGTACTTACACTATCGTAGTTAGCCAAGTACTCACGTCGTATAGGTGAATAGACTGCTTCCACCCGGATTCCAGTGAGTTAGCCAAGTACTCACGTCGTATAGGTTCCGTTAGGTTATGGGTTTTTGAGCTCGCTGTTGCAGACAACGAGCACAGAACCTATCTGCGAATCCGTGGCCGATACCCAGCAGCTGGTTGTATCAAACTCGCGCTGAGCGCATCTCCGAGGCGATGTATCACTCCTCCTCAAACCCGTTCCTCGCCCAACCGCAGCACGCCAACCCGGCGTGGAGACCTCCGAACGCGCAGACTCAGCAGGCACCGCCGTACGTTGCGTACCCCCACGCCCAGCAGCTGCCGTACGCCTCGTCGCACTTGAACCCCTTGACGAACCCGTTCGCACCACCGCATCGATCTGTCTTTGCTCCTCCGCCCGCTGAATTCCTTCACTTCGACACGCCTAGCGCCAGCTCTTCGGATCTGTCCTACGGTCACGATGCCCCACGCTATCGCCCCTCCGGCCCCGCATCACATCAACAACCGTTCGACTCCGCGTCGGGCTACATGGCGGAGCAAACCCCTGCTTACAAGGCGTTTTCGCTCACCACGACCGGCTGGACGGAGGACGACAAGCTCGAGATGTCGCGCATGAACTTCGCAGAGTGGGACGGACACCTGCGTGACACGCTCGGTATGCATTCGGGCGCGCTCCGCTGGCTCGATCCTAAACACGAGGCCCCTTCCATGTTACATAACCCGAGGGCCTACACCGTTTGGCACGATAACGACACCGCCGTGCGCGCGTTCCTCAGCCGCGTGTGTGCACCCACCGAGCGTGAATACATACGCGCGTGTGGATCTGCTGCGGAGGCATACAATACTTTGCTTATCCGTCATACTCGCCGAGGCCCGTTGACGAAGATAAAGCAGCTCAAGGAGATGTTCTCCATCAAGTACGGGAGCAACCCGGCCAAGCACGATGCAACATCCCTCCGTCTCAAGCTCCTGAATGACGCCGTCTTCGCCTCTGGTCCCATTGATCCCCAGGCCTTCCTTGGATGTGCGATGCTCGCCGCCATGTCCAATCACCCCGAGATTGTCAAGGGTCTTCTGTCCGTTCCCAGGCTCGACGTTGAAGCCATCAAGGACGCGCTCGCCATCCAGAACGAATTCCCGGCCGCCGACAACAATATCCCACACGCCTACGCGACAACCGCGAAGGAGTTCTGCACCACTCCGCGTTGCAAGTACCCGGGCAGCCACACGTGGCCATTCTGCACGGCTCAAGGGGGTGGCATGGCGGGAAAGACAGTCGAGGCGGCGCGTGCAGCGCAGGACGCAGCTCGAGGGGGTGCTCCTGCCAAACAGAAGCAGATGCAGGTGCAGGCGCAAACCCAGAAGCGCACGCATATCAAGAAGGACGAGGCAGGCCGCGCGTACCTGACTAGCCACGGCGAAAAGTTCTACGTCACGCAGGCCGACCCGGAGCCGTCCGCGAACTTCATCAGCCTTCAGACAGACGCACTCCCTTCCCCTCTCGATCCCATCTACGAGCTGGAGACTTGGCTCCACGAGGAGCCGCGCGTCAATATTGACTGGAATAAGTACACCGTCGATCCCGTCGCAAACGCTGCCGCTGCGCCCCAGACCGACTACGTGCTGTTTTCGGACACTGCGGCAAATATCCACGTTACACCCTTCCGCTCTGACTTCGTCAGTCTCAGCGAGATCCCGCCCCGCGCCATCAAAGGATTCCAGGGTAGCTCTGTCAACGCCGTTGGAGTCGGGACGATCGTCACAGACAGATTCACGCTCGAGCATGCCCTTTACGTCCCAATGCGTCCATCCGCCTCATGTCCGTAGCTCGACTTTGTCAAGCTAACGCTTATTCTTGCCACTTCGACGCGAAGACCACGTGGATTACTGATGCATCTGGGAATGTCGTCTGCACTGGCGAGCTTCATCCTCATCGCGGCCTCTACCACATGCACTGCTCTCTCCCGTCTCTGTCTGCTTCCGCTGCTACCGCTACCACTCGAGACTTATTCAGCTGGCATCTAGTGTTTGGTCACGCGCATCCACAA